>CM053789.1:219353497-219395997 GCA_028749045.1 Cupressus sempervirens
TGTGTGAATAATGTATATATATGCATATATGTGTGTATGTACACACACACATATATACATACATATGTACACACACATATACATATTATGATATGTGCATATACATAGATTATTACTTAGATTTCATTTACATTCTAGTACACTTAGTCTATTACTATACAAAGACATCTTATTCAATTGCCAAATAGGTTAGAAAATCATCACCATTTACATATACTTATATTATAATTATTCTTCCACCATTAGCCTTTCATATTTTGACTTGAGTTTAGAAGCCTACAAAAAGACACAAGCTTTCAAATATTTGCATCCTCTTTTTCCTAACTACATGTGTGTGTGTGTGTGTGTCATTATTACAAAAATTGTCTTCCCTTATTCATGCCTAGGAAATATCCACAAAAGAAATAAAATCACTTTCTTTCTACCCTAGATGCTCATTCTTCTTATACTTCTTTCTATGTAAAAAGTGCCAAAAATACAATTAGTTCCCCAACCTACAAACTTATTTTGTAGCCAAAATCTATGTCATACCTAAAATTATTGGGCTGAGATTTTATTTGGACAAGGTGGTAGATTAATAATGCCACATAATTTTTTATAAGAATTCTTCTAGAAAAAGATAAATAGAGTTAGGGTATAATTTAAAATAATACTTAAATTATATCATTTAAATATTAAATATCTTTTCTTTATATAGGAGGTATACTCCATTTGCATGTCATTCACCTCTTTATTCGAAGAAAAGAGTTAAATGCAAGACCAATGGGGAGAAAACACACTGCCCAAGCTAACTCCTATACCCATGAGGGTTATTTAAATATTAAAGATTGTATAGTCTCCATTTGGAATATCTACAACATATTTAAATAATGTGTATTATATTTGGTTTGAACCCTAGACTAAGTTGAATTATAATTTTGAAATTCTAGAATCATAAGAAAGTAAAATAGGTGTTTTGTGTATAAAAATAGTTTATCATAATATCACAGTATTGCTAGCATTATGGACATAGGTATTTTTATTCCAAATGCAACACTAAAGCTTGACCATGATCATAAAATGGTATGTAGAATTTAGCTAGATAAGGTAGAGGTGTGAATAGGAAAGGAGATAGTAACATGAGAAATAGACACAATGACTAAGTGATGAAAGCCTAAAATGTGCATGATATGTCAAACTATATATATGTCTAATCTAAAGAGATTCCCACAATCCATAATTTAGATCAATGGATTGATTGTGTTTTGTGTTTTGTGTTTTTACATCAAGGTTTTGAATCACATTCTATGATCCATCACATGTATACAAAAACATAGAGTGCAATTTGAAACGTTGATGCAAACTTTCTACCATTTTCTATTTTCATGGTTGACAAAAATGTTATAAAAGTCCCAAAAATTTATCTTATACTTCATTCCTGTCTTATGTATTTTTCTTTTCCTATGTTTACCATTCCCTACACTCAATTAAAAGAATTTAATACTATATATAAAAAAATAATTATTAATGATCATTTCAAACTTCAACAACTAGACAACCTAATAATGGCTCTGAAACTGGCGATAGGAGGTGGACATGATGCTACTAGGGTTTTGTACAAGGATGGCTCCAATGATGGTAGTGGAGACTCACAGGTTGATGAGCCTGACGGAAGGGAGGTGATGCTCCTCCAAGAATGGTCGTCCTCTCCTTCTCCCCAGTTCAAGATTGTATACCTTAGCGGTGGTGGGTTGTCCATGGAGATATTGGGTGCTCTACTTAGTGGAAAATAGAGGTTATTACCTTCAATTTTTTAGGGCCATGGGGTTTGTGTATGTGGCCATTCTCCAATAGTATCTCTTGGTCATGGGGTGTGTGTCTAGCCTAGTTTTTAGTTGGGTGCCCCCCAATTGTCATTGTTGGTGTGTCCTTGGGGCTAGGGGGTTCTTCTTTGATGGATCTCTCTTGGATTCTTTCATGGGGATAAAAATTATGAGTGGTGATTTCCTCCCTATGTTCAGTTCTTCTAGGTGCTCCTCTGTTGTTTAGGGGAGAGGAGTTAAGATTATTCTTTAGATGGTTTTCTTAGGCAACTCCTTTTGTGTTTCTTCTATTCTCTCTTTTCCTTGTTCCCATTTGTTTACTTGTACAATTTTTTTGGAATTTATTAGAGAGGTGAGTAGTTATCTCTCTCTTCTCACCTATTTGACTCCTTTTGAGGTGGGGTCTTCCCCTATAGAGGTGGATATTTTCCATGTTCTTTTTTCTTGTAGTAGGCTCTTTAGATGTCTTTTGATTTCTTCTTCTTTCCATATTAAGGTAGGAAAATCTTCTTTTGTGCTAGAGGTTTATTTTTTTTAAAGTGATTGAGGTATGTTGTCCAAGGGTTTTACCCCTCCCCGACTATTGGAGGGAGTGGGGGATGAGAGATTTGTCTATGTAGAAGGGTCATTTTTCTTACTTAAGCTATGGTTAGGTAGATATTCTTCTCAATGAGCAGGTCATATGACCCTCCTATCCCCTATTGGAGTTCAAGGATATTGATTTGAGAAGGTCTTTTCTTGACATCAATGTGATTTTGAACTTTGCTAAGGAGAGATCTCTTTTTTGGGATCAATGGAAACTGATGACATCGACACTCCTCATTGTCTCATCTATGCAACTTCTTATGGAGGTGGAAATTCATATTCACGAGGAGGCTTGGTGTTGGTCTTTTGAGGCATGGTATGGGTGTTGGTGGCCTTCCCTAACTTTGGGCCTCTTGGTGTCTTGGTGGACCTTGATTGGTAGCTTCTATCTTTGGCTCTTCTCTCTACTACCCCTATTGAGGTGGGTATTGTGTTGGGGAGGAGTTCCATAGTTGTTGCAGTTTTTCATAGGTGTATGTTGATGGTTCATTTGTTGATCTTGAAGCTCAGCCCCTTCCTTTTTAGATAGGCTAGTGTAATGTTGGCATGGAGCCTTCTGTTATGTATGTTGAACAAATAGAAGTTTCTTGCTCTCAAGGGCCCTTCCAGAAGGCTGAATGTTTTTGGTTTCAGTTGCATGCAGCTTGAATTTTTTAGATCTTTGACTTTGAGAAAGCAAGAGGGACAAACTTTTTGAAGCCTAAGTTTGGGTACTATATCTTTTGGGGATGAATATGTCTCCCCTTCTTTGTTTCTTTTCCCCCTCATGTCTGGGCATTTGATGTTAGTTTCAAAGGGCTCACTTGGGTTCTTTGTGATTTTATTTGTTAAAAACAACAATGTTTGTGGGAGCTTGTCCCATGCTGCTCTTTGACAACACTAACTATGGTAGGTGGTTGAATCATAGTCAAACCTTTATTTTTGACAAAGTTATGCATTAGATGTTGTATTTTCTCGATGTCAAACACTAGATGTCATTAATGTACTATTCACTGTATCTAGTGTCATTGTTTATACCATGGGTCAACACCCTCTTTCTACATTTTATATCAAAAACAAGAATTATTAATACAATAAATTTTAAAAATTAAAAAAAATCAAATTTGATTCAATCAATATATAAAAACATTAATTAGTATTACATCAACATCTAAACAAAATCTAAATTCTTTTTTCATACATTAAAATTTACAATATAAATTCAGAAAATAAATGAAATTTGGAGTGGTAAAATAATTATAATCTATTAAATTTTTTACAATTATTAAAAATCTGTTATATTATTCCATAAATATCATTACAACTATTAATTAAAAATTATCACAAATTAAAATTGCAGAATCTCTGTTTCAAGACATGCATTCCAATATAAGCTTAAAAAACTCGTCTTGGCTAAATAATTTGAAAAAAATGAAGTAAAATCTGGTTAATCTGCACGGTCTGCCCCGATGTCCATGAAGGAAGCATTACCTGGTTATCTTTGAATATTCGTATTCAACACAACAACAAGGGACTTTTAGATGCTGCCATGTGTCTACAATCTGAAGTCGATGGCCACCGAAATAAGGCTACTGCTGAAGAATAATTACAATTGCTCTACATGTATGCTCGATATCTTATAGTTCAGTTTTATATGCTTTGAGAAATAAGATACAGGTCAATAAACATTTTACCAAGTATTTCTGTACGTACTTAGATCACGCAATAAACGTTTTCTTCTACGTAGCATTCTTCCAAATACGTTGAAAGACTAAGAGAGATTGCCTTAAACTAGTATAAAAAACTATGGTTTGCATTTTGTGATTTTGTTTCCGTAATGTTAAGACTCATCGAAAGAACATGAGCCAGTGGCACAGGCTGATTAAAGGACATAGGATGTTCAAAAGATAAAAAGCATGTAGATAACAATAAAACAGAATCTGACAATGTGACAGAAAGAATCAAGAAATTCATTCAACCACCAAACATTCATGACTGAGCCAATATGAATACCATATATATAGAGAGAGGGGTTTGTGAGTGAAACTACAATGAAATATAAGTAATGGTGTATATTATGGATAGATTAATATATTATTACTTTTGTTTTAGTAATGTTACTTCTGGCTTCGTCAATTATCTGAAGTCTAGTCTGTTTGTTGGGATATATGTTTTTTTTGTTTATGTGGTTAGAAAATTTGTGGCGAGAGTAGATATGGAACATTTGAACAAAAGTTCTTCATAATTTTTATTGCATAGAGAAATGGACGGAACTGGAAAAAAATTTGAAGTATCGACCATGTGGAAAAGAGACTCTCTTAGTGACTCATTTGAGTAAGGTAGTCTTTGGTATGACTAAGATAGTCTTTGAAGCAGCCTAAGAAGTGGATCCAATTCACTTAACAAACTTTTCCCGGAAGTGACATCTTGATGAAGCTGATTGAATGAACATGTCAATTGCTACGTCATTTTCAATATGCTTTTCGAGATTCAAATGTAGAGTTAGTTGGGTGACCTTTCTACAATAGATGAAAGCACGTGATAAATGCAATGCTCTGCCCAGTCACACAATTTGTTTGGGTTGTTTGCTGTTTTGAAACCAGACATGCTTCCACTCTTGAAGTAATGTTGCTGTGTATTGAGATTATTGTTGATGTAGAATTCGTATTTGGATTAAACAATTTATATATTAATTATAAAAAGTTTGCATCTGTGTTGTAATGTTTCTTTCCTTCACTTTAGTACTCATACTACTTGTTTCAAATCCGACATGGTTGATCATTTGACCAGTTGAGTAATCACAGTAGTTGTAGCTACAATTGAATTTTAAAATTTGTCAATAATGTGCTCTCCACAAAATTGTAGCGAACATGGGCAAAAATGGGATATCTTTATAAGGCCAAGAGCTATCTAAGGAACAATGTTTTTTAAGAGAGAGGATAGTTAGGGTTTGTACTGTATGAGAAGTTGAGTAATTTATTGGTTGAAGTTAGGTATTACAAAAGATTATTTAAAAGATCTATACAACGAGTTTTTCTCATATTTTAATATATGTTCAAGATTTTATTTGTAAAATATTATAAAAAGTTTTTTTATTACTTTTAATCAAAAAAAGTTTTTTTATTACTTTTAATAAAAAAGGAAATAGTTCTTAATGATTATTAATTAATATGACTATTGTTATTTATTATTTATATAATAGATTTAGTGTTGTGGTTTGATTAGATTAGATTTGATTCATGATTTCATATATAAAGAAATGTTTCTATAAATACAATTATAATTTAATTAATATTATAATTATTAGAAAATTAAAAAGAATAAAAATTTGTGAAAGTAAAATAAACTATCTAAAATGTAAATATTGTAGTTATTTAAGATAGAGAAGATTATATCTACAATATAAAATCAATACCAATTTTAATTAATAAATTCATAATTTTTGTAAATTTATGCATGAAATATTTAAAAATTGTAATTACTTTTAAAATATAAGAACCATTTTTAAAAAATCATTTACTTCACCAATTATAAAAGTGCCAAAGATAGTAAACTATCTATCTTGAAATTTATATTCTATAGAAAAAGATAGTTTCCTATAAAGAAAAAAATATTCTAAGTATAGTTATTAGTAAATTAATTTTGATTTTGATGTATAAATACTTGAATATTCTTTCTTTTATTGGATATAATTGATGCAACTTCCTATGAGGTTGAAGAAGATAGATCAAGATAATTTGACTACACAAGGATTCTACTTTTATTGTACTTAAGTATACTTTTATGGCAGTTTATTTTGGATAGATTTATAAGAACCTTCTCCCTTACCTAATGTATTCATATGTAAATTTAAGAATAATTTTATTTTCTTATCCAATAGTAATTTTTTCTATATAACTATGGGTTTATCAATAAAAAGTAATTATCAATAAAAATTAATAGAAATGCGTGTTGATATGACTATTTCCCTAAACATTAAAAAAGGTTGACTAAATTTCTATGTATGAACAAATACAACTTATTATTGTAGTTGACCCTTGAGTGGATTCTTAGAAAAATGGTTATTACAAGTTATTTTAGGCTACCAAGAAACAATTATCAAGTTGTAAGAGCTTAAAAAAATATTTTATAAATTAGAAGGTAATTCAAGAAAGGATTTTTTGTATATGAGTGTTCTCATAGAAATCTATACTCTTTTGAAGTATCTTTAGACATTTTGAGATTAACTATTCATCATAATGTATTTCCTTCTTAAAGAGATAATATTCATGTTTCCTCCTTCCTTTTAGTTATTCATATAGTATTTTGAGAAAGTCCAAATTCATGTTTGATTTGGTCAAATTCATTATCTAAGAGTTGTTCATTCCTTTCCTTAACCTCAAGATCTTCAATAATAAGATTCATCTTATGTCTTAGATACTTATTTTCTTCTTCAATCCTTAAATATTTTTCTTCGATATATTATGGCCCATTACTTTTTTCCATCTTTTCCATGAGTACTTTCCTTTTTCCCTGGACACAAGTTCATTTTTTCCTTGAGTTTTGCTATGAATTATTTTACCTTCATAATATTTTCTTTAATTCAAAAACTTTATCCTTTTGAAAGTCAAGATCTTCAAGTGTTTCTTCTGTATGACATCTTGAATTTCTTCAATTAGAATCTTCTCCAATCTATCATCCTTCTTTTGAGGAGCCAAGCTTTGATACCAATAGTTGAAATCAAGGAGCACTAAGAGGACGGGTGTATTGGTGTTCTTTAATTTTTAACCTTCTTTATCTCATTATGCAACGATAAACCAATATTAGTGAAATGTTAAAAACTCAAACATAATAAACACATACATAACATAGTGATACTGTGATCTTTATTGTGGAAACCCTATTAGTGTTAAAAATTGATTGTTTGAAGTATAGAACCTATGATGGAACAATTATTATTTTGTCAATGATGTCAAACCTACTACTCGTCAAGGTGAGACAATTGCTTTTTGGTTTGAATGCTATCATTTGCTTGAATTATGAAGAGGATTTGAAAAGAGAAGATAACAAGAGAACTTAGAGAAAGGTTGAGTTATTTGGTGTATAAAAGTAGAACTAAGACCAAGTAATACCTTGATATTATAGTGTATTGTTTTTATACTTAAACTTTGTAATGAAAGATTACTCAAGAAAAGACTGGAAGAAGATCAAGTAAAGAAAAGTGTCTGCGAAGCTTGACCGAGAAAACAATGCAAGTTGAGTAGAAAATAGTAGAAGCTAAGTGATAATAAATAGGTGTCAAGAAAAGAAGAAAAATGGTGGAAGCTAAATGAAAGTTAGTAAATGCGCCAAGTAAAGTTTAGTTCAGTAAAATTTAGTATGTGCGGAGTGAACTAGTGTTAGTCGAGTGAGAAAATATTGTAGATGTCGAGTGACAACAAAATGTGTTAAATGAAAGATTTGAAGAATCTAATCCAACTATATTGATTTCTTGAATCATGCAAAGCATGTGGAAGATAACTATGATGAGTTGGTGGCACAAAATTCAAGATAAACTATTTTGAGGTGAATTCAAGGAAGATTATAAAGGAAGTTTCTAGAGGAACTAAAATGGAAAAGTGGGTAGATTCATTGAATCTTACCTAACACTAAAACAAATAATTGTGGTTAAGTGGTAGAAGACCTAAATTATCTATTTATAGAGATAGTAGGATAGAAGAAAAGGTTTCTATGTGTGAGGACCTAAGGAAGACAAGAAATCTAGGGTGGTTCTTCATTTGGTGGCCAAACAAAAGAGACCGCAGTTGGCATACAAAGAAAGAATGCTTAAGAGGTTGAATGCTTGAAGGGTGAACAAGTTGTCAAAGCTGACGAGTATGAATGCCAAGCAAAATGGAGGACTAAACTAGAGATCTATAATCTACAAGTGAGTTGTAAGTTTCTATCAGATCAAGTCTTGCTATTACTTTCTTACTTTCTAACAATTGTACCGGTGTGGATAAATCCTTTTGATTAAGGTTGACCGAATAGTCATTTGTAAATCCTTTAACATGGTGACATTTAGTAGTGTGTATTGTAATCTTTAATAGGGTATCACATTATAAGAGTGAAATTTGGTAATGTGTTAATGGTGATTTTCCCAAATTGGGTTTCCATGTAAGATTCTTGTGTCAAATTGTGTGAATGTGTTTATGGTATTTCATGTTTTCATTTTTGCAAAGTTATTTTGACCTAGTACAATAACCTACTAAGTTAAGGTATTGTATGATCTAATGGGTGCATGCATGTTATGGTTTTATGGATATGGATATGTTAAGTACTAAAAAGTTTTATTTCTACATTTGGACCTTGATAATTGATTCACCCCCCTCTCAATTATTCTAAAGAATTCCAACAATTAGTATGAGATAATTGGTTCTTATGAGAAAATAATTTGAAGGTACTAATAGTTAAAAATGAAGATGTATAGAAAGGAGGTGCCCAAACTAAACAAGGGAAAATTTCTTGCATGAAAAAGTTTAATGAAGCTACATGTAGGTGGTCTTGGAGATTACGTGCAATGCACCATCACTACTAAGCATGTTGATCTTGCTAGAGCCCTTATTGTTGATGACATAAAAAAGAAGAAAGAACACAATCAAGAAATGTTAGAGCTTGCCTCTACCTTAAGCTACTTAGAGTTTTACAATATCAAAGGATGTGATACTATAAAGAAGATGTGGGATGCTATACAAAAAATTTTATGGAGGAGACAAAAATGTTTTGAGAGAAAAAGTTGAAAGTCTAAGAGGAAAGTTTGATGATGTGAGAATGTAAGAAGATGAGACCATTGTCTAGTATTGAACAAAAATCAAAGATGTTGTGAATTCTATTAGAGGATCCAATGGTGTTATTGAGGGTGAGACTGTAACTAGAAAAGTATTGAGAACCCTCTTATCTATCTATGCTATTAGATTCTCTAACATACAAGAACTAAGGTGTGTTTCTTGTAGTAATCTAAACCTTAAAGGACAGATGGTAGACTCATCTTCTTTAAACTCTCTAACTTCGATAATTTCAAAACTGAAAAAATGTTGAATCTACTTTCAAAGTTAAACTATCCTAAAAGAACCTAAAGAGAAAAATAAAAAGGTCAAGAATATTTCTAGTGATAGTGATATAGATGAAGATGATGTAGATGATCTTGAAGCACTGCTGGCAAGGATATTTCATAGTGGCAAAGGGAAATAAAAAGGTAAGCTACCTATCATATGTTTCAATTATAATGAGGTTGTTCATATTACTACCACATGTCCAGAGAAGAAGAACAATAGAAGTGGAGGCAAATTCAAAAGTAAAAGAAATGAGAATAGAAAAGATTATAAAGACAAAGGAAATAAGTCTTTCTACATTTCTGAAGAGGAAACAAAAGATGAATATGATGACCATGATGATGAAGTTGTGTATGTTGCTATGAAGGATGATTCTGATGGAGATAAGGCAACTGCATTAGTGTCTTATGTGAATAAAAGTGACAAATGGATCATTGACAGTAGATGTTCACATCACATGACTCAAGACAAAAGTAAGTTCATTACCTTTGATTACTACAATAGATATAGTGTTAGATTTTGTAATGATGCACCCTGTCTAATAAAAGGTAAAGGATTAATCAAACTGATAGAAAAGATCATGTGTGACAATGCTTATTATGCAAAAGGAATTAACTATAAATTTTTGAGTGTGTCATGTAACTAAATATTTTAGGTTGCAAAGCTGAATTTTAGAACAAGAAAGCAAAGATCTATGATACTAAAGGAAAATTGATTGGAAATGGAGATCAAACTAGAGGTAATTTATTTTATTTTGACATGAATGATGCTACTTGTCTTGTTGTAGAATTTGATGATATGTGGCTATAGCAGAAGAGGTTATGTCATGTTAACTTTGATAACTTAGTCAGTATCAGTAACATGAAAAGAGTCAAAGGATTTCTAAAACTGAAGAAACTTGATAATGTGATTCGCAAACAATGTCAATTTGGCAAAATGAAAAAATCTAGTTTTAAAAGCAAGACCCACTCCTCTTAAGAAACTTTGGAATTAGTTCATACTGATTTGTGTAGACCAATTGATGTGAAAAACCATAAAGGTGACAAGTACATTATCCTATTTGTTGATGATTATTCTAGGATGATGATAGTTATATTTTTAAAATAAAAATTTGATGCATTTCAAATGTTTAAGTGGTATTTGGTAAGATTTGAAAAGGAGTTGGGAAAAGCTTGAAATTTCTAGGATTTAATGGAGGTAGAGAATTTACATCAAATGAGTTTGAGATATAATGTAAGGATAGAGGAATCAAAAGACACACTTTTGCACCTAGGACCCCTCCACAAAATAGGATTGCTGAAAGGAGGAACAAATCTATAATGGACTATGCTAGAACATTGATGATGGAGAAGAATGTTTCTTTGAAATATTAGAGAGAAACTATAAGTGTAGTTGTCTATACCTTGAACTGAGTACAAGTCAAGAAAGGTACTAATTCCACACCTTTTGTACTATGGTATGTATATTCACCCAATGCAAAATATTTTAAGGTATTTGGAAGCAAGTATTACATTCTTAAGGATTTCGAGAATGGGAAACTTGAAGCTAAAAGTGAAGAAGGTATATTCCTAGGCTATTCCACAAGAAGTAGAGCTTATAGGTGTTTAAATACTAACATTGACAAAGTTGTGGAAATTGCAAATGTGAAGTTTGATGAATATATAGAGGTACATGAAGCTAAACCTAAGAAGGAGCCTAAAGAGTTCAAAACTTTTGTATAATTTTATGAAGATTTTCCTATTGATGAAGGTGTTGTGAACTAAGTTGTAAATAAAAAACAAAAAGTATCAGTGATTGTCGAGTCACATATAATGAATGTCGAGTTGTATTCAGGAATCGAGTTGCATTCAGGAGTTGACCTATAGATAAAAGTTGAGGTACATTATAATTATGAGATTAGTATACATGAAAGGAATGCTAATTTACCTGATAGAGAAGTACATAGTGATTCTAAAGTTGACAAAACCATTGAAGAAAGAAGAGAAGAATCAAGATTGTCAAAGTATGTCATAAGACATCACCATGTTGACAAATTATCATAGATAAAGAGGCTAGACCAATAACAAGGAATAGGTTAAGAAGTGATATATGTTTTTTGAGCATGCATAAGCATAAGTATGTGAAGGATGCATTAGAGACTAAAGACTAGAGTAAAGCCATGAAAGAAGAGATTGATTAGATTGAGAACAACAAAACATAGACTCTAGTACCTAGACTAGAGAACACAAATGAGATTGGAACCAAGTGGGTGTATAGAAACAAACTAGATGAGAATGGTAAATACAAAAGGAATAAGGCAAGAGTAGTTTGCAAGGGGTATGCATAAGATGAAGGACTTGAATATGGAGATACATTTTCCTCTATTGCAAGATTGGAAGCAGTAAGAACTCTTTTTACTTACTATACATACAAAGGTTTCAAAATTTATCAAATGGATGTGAAGTTAGTATTTCTAAATGGCATATTAGAAGATGAGGTTTATATTGAAAAAATAGAAGGATTTTTTGATCCAAATAACAAGAACATGGTATGCAGACTACACAAAGCTTTATATGGTTTAAACCAAGCCCCAAGAGTATGGTATGAAAAACTTTATAATTATCTTGTGAAGATTGGTTTTGAGAAGGCTGATGATAACAAGAATCTGTATTTGAAGAGAAAAGGAGGTAAAGGTATTTTAGTAGCTGAATTTTTTGTTGATGATATGATATTTGGAGGTCAAAATACATTGTGTAAGACATTCTCAAATGAAACGAAGAAAGAATTTGAGCTATCTTCGTTTGGAGAGATAAAGTTCTTTGTTGGTTTGCAAGTATATTAGATAAAATATGGTATTTACATCACTTAGTCTAAGTATGCAAAGGAAATATTGAAAATTTTTGGTATGGAGGATTCAAAACTAGTTAGAACTCCTATGGTGACATGATACAAACTATTCAAAATTGATGATTCTACTGAAGTAAATCAAACATTGTATAGGTCTATGATTGGCAAGTTGCAATATGTAGTACATAGAAAACCTAAAATTGCACTAGCTATTGGGATTCTTGCAAGGTTTTCTGTAAATCCTAAGGAGAATCATTTGATGGTTGTTAAGGGAATTATGATATGTCTGAAAGGAATAGAAGATTTTGTCTATACTACAAGAAGAATGATTAATTTGAGTTGAGAGCCTACTGATTGGTCTAGAAACATTGATGATAGAAAAAATACAAGTGGTGAAGCATTTCTCTTACGAAAGACATTGGCCACCTAGACCTGCAAGAATTTTTTATATATATCTCAATCTACTGCTAAAGCTAAATATGTGGCAGCTTAAGTAAATTGTACAAATGTGGTATGGTTAAAAGGAATGAAGGAAGAAATTACTGAACATGTGGTACTTTACTGTGATAATACAACTACTATAAACATATCAAAGAACCATGTGATGCACACAAAGAAAAAGAACATTGCAAAGAGTGTTGGTTTAAGACAAAAAAGTGAGAATGGAATATGTGAATACAAATGAATAGATAGCTGATATATTCAGAAAAGATTTACCCAAGGGTGCCCATGAATATATTAGAGGTAAAATAGGGGTGATACCCTTATCCAAAGCTACTTAAGAAGAAAGAGTAGCGCCCTACATCAACTGAGTTGAATTTCATATTTTAAAGATTTGGTGCAGTGGTTCTTACTTTAGGAGTTTCCTAAAGTAATGAAGGAGTTGAATCAAAAGATTTATAGTTACATGCAAGGTGAAAGAGGGAGAACCTAAATTGATTATATCTACAGATAGAGATGAAAAGTCTTTGGAATTTTTGTCAAAGAGGGAGATATAAGAAAGAATGAGGGAGAGATACTCTAAAGAGGGAAATCTAGGAAAGATAAAGAAATTCCTAGTGAAGAAGATATAAGTTAGAGAAGATGCATTGAAGGAGATTGACAAAGCTTATATTACTCTATACCAAGGATATATACTAATAGAGGGAGAAACTTCAAATGTATTAGTTTTCTTTTTTTGTGTTGTTGTATTGGTTTGACATCAATTCCAAAGGGGGAGATTATTGAAAAGAGATTGTTTGAAGTATAGAACCTATCATGGAACAATCATTATTTTTTCAATGATGTCAAACCTACTACTTGCTGGTGAGACAATTACTCTTTGGTCTGAATGTTGTCATTTGGTTGATTGATGAAAATGATTTGAAAAGAGAAGATATCAAGAGAACCTAGAGAAAGGTTGAGTTATTTGGTGTATAAAAGGAGCACTAAGACCAAGTAAGACCTTGATACTATAGTGTATTATTTATCTACTTAAAGTCTCTAATGAAAGATCACTGAAGAAAAGATTGGAAGAAGATCAAGTAAAGAAAAGTGTCTACCTAGTCTAGCTGAGTAAATAGTGCAAGTTGAGTAGAAAAAGGTAGAAGCTGAGTGAAAATCAATAGGTGTTGAGAAAAGAAGAAAAATAGTGGAAGCTGAGTGAAAGTTATTATATGTCTAATAAATTTTAGTTGATGCTAAGTATCAATAAACTTTAGTATGTTTTGAGTGAATTAGTGTTGATCGAGTGACAAAATATTGTAGATGTTGAGTGACAATGAAAAGTGTTAAATTGAATATTTGACAAATCTAAGCCAACTAATTTGATTTTTTAAATTATGTGTAGTGTGTGGAAGATAAATATGATCAATTGGTGGTGGAGAATTCAAGATAATCCATTGTGAGGCAAACTCAAGGAAGATTGTAGAGGAAGTTTGTAGAGGAACTAAAATGCTAAAATGGGTAGATTCATTGAATATTTGCTTACCCTAAAATGAAAAATTATAGTTAACTAACAAAAGACCTAAGTTCTCTATTTATAGAGATAGTAGGCAAGAAGAAAAGATTGTTATGTGTGAGAATCTAAGGAAGAATAGGAGTCTAGGGTGTTTCTTTATTTGGTGGTTGAACATAAGAGACTTCAATTAGAATACAAAGAAAGAAGGCTTAAGAGGTTGAATCCTTGAAGGGTGAACAAGTTGTGAAATTTGAAGAGTATGAATGCCAAGTAGAATGGAGAACTAAACCAGAGATGTGTAATATGCAAGTGATTTGTAAATTTTTATCAGATTAAGTCTTGCTATTACTTTCTAACAACTATATCAGTGTGCATAAATTGTTTGGATTAAGGTTGACCTAACATTCATTTGTAAATCCTTTAATTGGGTGACATTCTAATGGAAAGTTCTAAAGTCCTCTAATAAGGCTCACTCCCAACAGATTGATTGAAATACTTTAACCAAATCACATCTAATAGAGTGTATTGTAACCTTTAAAAGGGTTGGACTTTCATAGGGCATCACTTTAGAAGATCGAAATTAGGTAGCATATTAATGGTGGTTTTTTCCAAATTGGGTTTCCACATAAAATCCATGTGTCAAATTGTGTGAATGTGTTTTTGGCATTTCATGCGTTTACATTTCTATAAAGTTATTTTGACCTAGGATAGTAACCTACTAAATTAAGGTATTGTATGATCTAATGCATGCATGCATGTTACGGTTTTGTGGATATGGATCTATTAAGCACTAAAAAGTTTTATTTATACATTTGCAATTTGGATAACTGATTCACCCTTCTTAGTTATTCCAAATTATTCCAACAATTAAGGGAAAAAATCATAGTGGGGATAAGCCTACAAAATTAATATGCTAGAATTAATACTCTATTAAGAAATTTACTACATAAGGTATCTAGATGCATAAAGGCTTGCAACTTAGAGCTTATTATTCAAAGTACAACCTAGAAGGCATAAGTTACCTTATATAATCAAGGATTTATGACCAAGGAATGATCTAAAGAACAAAGTCAAGTATGAATGTGTAGTCCTAGTATGATAGCATATTAAAAATCATCATTTGTATATTTCCTTTCTCTTCTAATTGATGCTTCAAAAAATCACCACCATTTTTTATCACTTAATTATTATTACCAATGCTTGCACATACTAGATCATCTTAAAACTCAATCTTATGTACCAATCATCACTAACTTGTTCTTCACTAGTGTAACCCAAGAATAGATATAAGATACATGCTAGATCAGCCCAAAATAATAGACAAACCTTTTACCTAATATTGTGTATCATTTCACACATCATCTGTTATATTTGATCTATTATTTAAATCATGAAAAATGTTTAATTATTGACCTGTTAGGATTACTAATTTACCTAATTTATAATACCATTGTTCTTCCTTATTTACTGGTAAATTGATACTTAGGGAGTTATAGTTCTTTCACCTTTCATCATTAATTATTGTATAGCTAAGAAATGATCAAGTATATCTCTCCAATGTTTATCCCAAGATCACACCACCAAAATAATCCATACCAATCCATATTGAAACAATTTTTGAAGCCTTCTCACTATTATGCTCTTCCACACTTAGTCATTTTTGCCTTTAAACCTTTGGTAAACTTTGGTAAAGATAAGAGACCTTAGGAACATGTACTACTTCCATAAATGACAACATAAAATGTGTAAATAGTATCTTTTTCCAATGGAAACATCATAAAAAATTAAAAAAGGAAAAGTTTACCTAATAATTTAAAGTTTAGCCTATAAATTGAAAAAAAATGGAGAAAAGTCAAGACACATTGGATAATTGTAGGTTTGGGAACATTGAACTATCCTCCTTGTCTTGAATTTGTAATCTTGAATGAGGAGAACAATGGTTTTAGATCAGAAGGTAAATCTATTTGAGAGAAAAATGTTAAGACTGAATATGAAAATAAAATGGTAAGAGGATAAAAAATGTTTAAGAAAATTTACACATTTGTGTTAGGAAACAAATCAAAATCAAAATGTTCATTAAATTTATTTTAAAAAATCCAAAATTTTGAAACTCGTATAGATTAACTAAATTATTTTGATTCATTTCCTAAGGGAGAATATGAAAATTATAGTGTAAAATCATTATAATTAAGCTAATTTTCAAAATTATAGACATTGGATGATGCAAATTAAAAATAATTATGGGTAATGCCACGCAACTCATTCCCACTTTTCATCATTAATGGATTAGATGAAAAGTGGGAATTTTTTTTTAAAGAGGCTTTGAGCTAAGCCAAGGCTTCCATCGAATCCTCCAAATAGCTTTATTCAAAGTCATGCTGAAAGGGCTTCAATGGAAGCCATAGGCTTTTCTCAAAGCCCTTGCCATCCACACAAATGCTTGCGCTTCGAGTGAAGCTGCGAGCTTCCTATGAAGTTGTAAAGGCTTTATGTGAAGCACCAAAGGCTTTGTTTGAAGCCCTTCAAAATCCTAACTGAAATGATTTTTAAGTCATTTTACCATTTTCAAATGTCATTGTCACAATAATGATTTTGCAGCAATGGTTGCAGTGAAGTTTGTGATGTTTGTAGTTACACCATCATTTCATATCAAAATTTTGAACCTCCTTCAAGCATTCAGCATAACACGTATGTTCATTTTTGTATTTTTAATGATTGTTTAGTTATTTTGATGAATTATTAGTAGTTATTTTTGAATATTTACTTAGTTTTATGAATTTATTTAGCTTTCCTATGGGTATTTTGTTATTTCTAGTATATGATAACTAATTTTATGTTTATATGTTGTATTTTAGTTTGAATTTTAGAAAATATTGTTAAAATTGTAGTTAATGGAAGAAATATTATATGTTTCATTTATTTAAAATGTTGGGTAGATAACAATAAAAACAAAAAATATGATTAGATTTCAAAAACCAAAAATATGATTCTAGCATGTAGAAAACTAAAAATATGATCTAAGATGTAGAAACAAAATTTGATTTAAAACTCTAGATGAATAAAAATTAATAAAAAAATTAAGTTCAATATCTAGAAAAACTCTCTCATCACTTTCTCTCTTCTCAATTTCTCTCTTCTCACTTTCTCTCTCCTCACACTTTGTCTCTCTTCTCACTTTCTCTCTCCTTATACTTTCTCTCTCTTCTCAATTTCTCTCTCGTCAGACTTTTTCTCTTCTCACTTTCTCTCTCTTCACTTTCTCTTTCTTCTCACTTTCTCTCTCTTCTCACTTTCTCTCTCCTCACACTTTCTCTTCTCACTTTCTCTTTCATCGCACTTTATCTCTCCTTAAATTCTCTCTCCCCTCTCACTTCTCTCACATTTCTCTCTCTCATCACTTTCTCTCTCACATAAGTTCTCTATCTCCTCACACTCTCTCCCTCTTCTTACTTTATCTCTCTTCTTGAACTTCCTCTTTCCTCTCACTTCTCTCTCCTTACTTTCTCTCACATCACTTTATCTCTCCTCACACTTTCTCTCTCCTTGAACTCTCTCACTTTCTCTCTCCTCACACATTATCTCTTCTTCAAAATCTCTCTCTGGATCTCTCTCTTCAATTTCTCTTTCATCACTCTCTCTCCTCACACTTTCTCTCTCCTTGAACTCTCTCTCTCACATAACTTTCTCTCTCATCACTTTTTCTCTCCTCACATGTTCTCTCTCCTTTAACTCTCTCTAGACTCTCTCTCCTCACACTTTCTCTCTCCTTGAAATCTCTTTGTAGATCTCTCTTTACTTTCTCTCTCTCCTCAAACTTTCTCTCCTTGAACTCTCTCTAGATCTTTCTCTTCACTTTCTCTCTCTCCTCACACTCTCTCCCTCTTCTTGAACTTTCTCATTCCTATCAATTCTTTGTCAATAATTTCAATCTCATCACTTTCTCTCTCCTCATACTTTCTCTCTCCTTGAACTCTCTCTTACATTCTCTCTCCTCACACTTTGTCACTTCTATCAAATCTCTATCTCTTCATTTTCTCTCATCACTTTCTCTCTCCTTGAACTCTCTCTCTTCACTTTCTCTCTCATCACTTTTTCTCTCCTCACACTTTTTCTCTCCTTGAACTCTCTATCTAGACTCTTTCTCTCTTCGCTTTCTCTCTCATCACTTTCTCTCTCTCCTCACACTTTCTCTCTCCTTGAACTCTCTCTAGACCTCTCTTTCAACTTTCTCTCATTATTATCTCGCTCTCCTCACACTTTCTCTATCCTTGAACTCTCTCTAAATCTCTCTCTTTCCACTTTTTCTCTCATCACTTTCTCTCTCTCCTTATACTTTCTCTCTCCTCAAATGCTCTCTCTTTACTTTCTCTCTCATTGAACTCTCTCTAGACTCTTTCTCTCTCTCCTCACACTTTCTCTCTCCTTGAACTCTCTCTAGATCTCTCTCTCAACTTTTTCTCTCTCCTCATACTTTCTCTCTCCATGAACTCTCTCTTGTCACTTTCTCTCTCCTTGAACTATCTCTCTCCTCACACTTTCTCTCTCCTTGAACTCTCTCTAAACTCTTTCTCTCTTCTCACACTTTCTCTCTCCTTGAACTCTCTCTAGATCTCTCTCTTCAGTTTCTCTTTACTTGAATTCTCTCTCGCTTCACTTTCTCTCTCCTTTCTTTCTCTTTGATCACTTCTCTCTCCTTTCTCTCTCTCATCACTTTCTCTCTCCTCACACTTTCTATCTCATAGTTTCTCTGTCTCCTCAAATTTCTCTCCCCTCACACTTTCTCTCTCTCCTCATACTCTCTCCCTCTTCTTACTTTCTCTCCTCACACTTTCTCTCTCCTTGAACTCTCATCACTTTCTCCCTCCTCGCACTTTCTCTCTCCTTGAACTCTCTCTCTCTCTCTCTCAAACACACACATTTCTTTCTCTCACCACTTTCTCTCTCACATAAGTTCTCTGTCTCCTCACACTCTCTCCCTCTTCTTACCTTCTCTCTCTTCTTTCAAACTTTCTCTTTCCTCTCACTTCTCTCTCCTTACTTTCTTTCACATCACTTTCTCTCTCCTAGAACTCTCTCTCACTTCATCTCTCCCCTCACTTTATCTCTCCTTTGAAATCTCTCTCTTCACTTTCTCTCTCTCCTTACAGTTTCTCTCTCCTTGAGCTCTCTCTCTTCACTCTCTCTCTTCACACTTTCTCTCTCCATGAACTCTCTCTAGACTCTCTCTTCACTTTTTCTCTCATCACTTTCTCTCTCCTTGAACACTCTCCTACTTTCTCTCTCCTGACACTTTGCCTCTTCTTTCGAATCTCTCTCTTTTCACTTTCTCTCTACTCACTTTCTCTCTCCTTGAACTCTCTCTTCACTTTCACTCTCCTCACACTTTCTCTCTCCCTAAACTCTCTCTAGACTTTCTCTCTTCACTCTCTCTCACCACTTTCTCTCTCCTCACACTTTGTCTCTCCATGAACTCTCTCTTATCACTTTCTCTCTCCTTTAACACTCTCTCACACACATTTCTTTCTCTCTTATCACTTTATCTCTCACATAAGTTCTCTGTCTCCTCACACTCTCTCCCTTTTCTTACTTTCTTTGTCGTCTGGAACTTTCTCTTTCCTCTCACTTCTCTCTCCTTGAAATCTCTTTCACTTTCTCTCTCTTCACACTTTATCTCTCCTTTCAAATCTCTCTAGATCTCTCTATCTCTTGACTTTCTCTCTCATTATTTTCTCTCCTCAAAAATTTCCTCCTTGAACACTCTCTAGACTCTCTCTCTTCACTTTCTCTCTCATCACTTCCTCTCTCTCCTGACACTTTCTCTCTCCTTGAACTCTCTCTAGATCTCTCTCTTCACTCTCTCTCATCACTTTCTCTATCTCCTCACACTTTCTCTTCTTGAACTCTCTCTAGATCTCTCTCTTCACTTTCTCTCTCATCACTTTCTCTCTCCTTACACTCTCTCCCTCTTCTTAAACTTTCTCTTTCCTCTCACTTCACTCTCCATACTTTCTCTCTCCTCACAATTTTTTTCTCCTTAAACTCAATCTTACTTTCTCTCTCGTTTCAAATCTCTCCCCCTAGATCTCTCTCTTCACTTTCTCTCTCATCACTTTGTCTCTCTCCTGACACTCTCTCTCTCTCTCTTTGAATTCTCTCTTTCTCTTCACTTTTTCTCTCATCACTTTCTCTCTCCTCACACTTTCTCTCTACTTGAACTCTCTAAACTCTTTCTTTCTTAACTCTCTCTCATCACTTTCTCTATCTCCTCACGCTCTCTTTCTACTTGAACTCTCTCTAGACATCTCTCTCATTAGTTTTTCTCTCCTCACACTTTCTCTCTCCTTGAGCTCTCTCTAGATCTCCCTCTCCCTCCACTTTCTTTCTCTCCTCACACTTTCTCTCTCCTTGAACTCTCTCTCTCTCTTCACTTTTTCTCTCCTAACACTTTCTTTCCATTTGAGCTCTCTAGACTCTTTCTCTCTCTCCTCATACTTTCTCTCTCCTTGAGCTCTCTCTAGATCTCTCTCCCTCTCTAAAATTTCTCTCTCTCATTACACTTTATCCCTCCTTGAACTCTCTCTCTAGATCTCTCTCTTCAATTTCTATCTCTCCTCACACTTTCTCTCCTTGAACTCTCTCTCTTCACTTTCTCTCTCCTCACACTTTCTCTCTCCATAAACTCTCTAGACTCTTTCTCTCTCTCCTCACACTTTCTCTCTCCTTAAATTCTCTCTAGATCTATCTCTCTCACCACTTTCTCTCTCTCTCTCTCCTCACAGTCTCTCTCTCCTTGAACTCTCTCTTCACTTTTTCTCTCATCACTTTCTCTCACTCCTCACACTTCCTCTCTCTTTGAACTCACTCTCTTCACTTTCTTTCACCTTTCTCTCTCTCATCACTTCTCTCTCCTTTCTCTCTCTCTTCACTTTCTCTCTCCTCACACTTTCTCTCAGTCCTTACACTTTCTTTCTCCTCACACTCTCTCCCTCTTCTTACTTTCTCTCATAACACTTTCTCTCTCCTTAAACTCTTAATCTCTCATCACTTTCTTTCTCCTTGCACTTTTTCTCTCCTTGAACACACACACTCTGTCTCTCTCTCACATACACTCTCTCCTTTCTTTCTCTCTCATCACTTTCTCTCTCCTTGAACTCGCTCTCTCTTCACTTTCTCTCTCTTTGAACTCTCTCTCCTCACACTTTCTTTCTCTCCTCACAAATTCTCCCTCTTCTTACTCTCTCTCTCATCACTTTCGTAGTATTAAGTTAACATCAAGTTCATCTTATGTTCTAGTAATATTAAGTAAACATTTAGTTTTCATATCATATCCATAGATGGCATCCCATGATTGGCCTTAGGTCAAGGACATGGAGAGGGTCAGGGATATGGAGAGGGTTAGGTATAGTCTGCATTTACACCACAATCTATAGATAGGATTTTTGCTAAGATTAGAGCCAAGATCTCAGTTGGTATATCCTAAGATTAGGTCTAGAGCCTGGTTTCTAAGGAGATTATCAAATGAGAGGTTTTTCCATTTTATGAGGGGAAGACAAAGGTGAGGACATATCAGGTTACTAGATGTGTTTTCCCACATATTTCTTGCATGATACACCCTCAATTCGTAGTAGCACATGGTCATTATCCTAAGCCCAAGTTCTATTATATTTTGCCGAAGTTCCATTTGAGGCACCAAGACAACTATTTAGATACTTTAGGATATTATGGTCAAGGTCACGATAGAGTTTGTGATCATGATGCATACCATGAGGCAACTCATGATGTTCCTCATCATCATGCATTGGTGGGATCTAGGACCCCAAGAGTGAGTCCAATGATGGCTGATAATGTGGATAGAGTTTTCATTGCTTCTTAGTGGGAAGTAGTTGTTTAGATAGGACATGTTACATTTTCTACTAGGAGCATTACATCTGACACTCTGGGTAGATATCTTTTGAGTAGACCTAGTCATCATAGATCATCTTTTGAGGCATCATGGAGTACTACACTATCCATTGATGATATCTATAGAGTTGCATGTATTCCTACCCCAATAGATATATGTGGCCTCACTAGAGAGCATATACATATGGAGATGGCCTTGTATCTTCTACATGATCTTTTACATGCATATTCATACATCATAGATACATAGGGGATTTCTTTGCATATCGTTGCAAAGATGATTTCATAAAGGCCTTTTTTTTTAGCATCCCATGACATGCCATCAAGTCATGCACACCAGAGTATAAAAGACATTGCATAGGACTGTGACACTTAACACTTAGCCTAGCATAGTAGTCTATTCTAGCTCCACCTAAGGGGACCTTAGGAGTTAGTTGAGGTATTTCTATTTCTACTAATGGAGTTGATGTGCTTGATCATAAGTTATGAGATTTGAGTTAGATTCATGTTCCCAGTGACATAGGATCATACATGGACATGTTGTTATTTTAGTCTACTAACTCTACACCACTTCCATCCTAGCTTGTTATTCCTTTGCACTCCTCACTATTTTAGAGGATTGAGACTACTCGAGGTGGAGTTTCTATTGATGACCCCTTCGTACATGTTACTGATAACCCTCTTTTAAGTTTCATTTTTACAATAACAAACTTTTATGTAAAGACTTATAATTATGTACTCATATTTCCAAATGAATTAATATTTTTATAGGCAAAGATAGCAAAGAATGCTTCTCCTAGGGTGTGCTCTAATTGTAGTGGGAGGAGAGATGTTGTTGGTGCAACACCTACTACTCGTGGGGGTACAAATATGATGGATGTGACACCCACTAGTGCTCAAGTAAATTTTAAATAGAAGTTTAAATTAATTTGAGATTTTCTAGATACATGTGCTAAAAAATTGCTATATTTGAATTTGCATGCCTCAGTTGATACTCCACAGACACATGATTCTCATGATTCTTGATCAAAGAGTCACTCTATTCATATGCATCTAGATGAATCCTCTAGTTTTATCTAATCAAGACATATAGATTTATGATTTGACATATGCATATATATGTGAAATCATAAATCTATGCATATATATACACATTGATCTTTGCACATACATTTGTGTTAGGATTAAACCACAGATAGAAATAACAATTACATGCAAATATAAACAATATCAAAAAATAATAGATTACACAAAAAAAAACACAAGACACCAAGATTTAATGTGGTTCACCCAATCCCTGGGCTATGTCCACCAAACAACAAGTCCAATATTATTACAATCTAGTGATTACAACCTGATTATAATCTGTAATCCCTTATAGGTCAACACTGCTGCAAGAACCAATTTTTGCATCACCTTATAGAACAATCCCTAACCCTAAGCCCTTTTATACAAGTATTTTAACCATTTTAGGGTTCTAATTAATAATTACATGTCAGCCCCAAACCCTACCGAGGAATTATGAAGTATGTATAGTACTTCCTTGATTAGTCACTGCAATCTAACAATCTCCCACTTGGGGACTAATCGGGCTCCACACTAAATAACAATCTCCCACTTGGAGACTGATCTTGTAGCAATACCACTATTGCATGGGGCTCCCACTAGATCAAACCACCCTGGACTCTATTGTTCTTTTATTCATGTTCAGTCTAGAAGACCAACCAAAGTTGAAGAGGAGTTTAGCTTCTCCCTGGTTACTACTTTTGTAAACATATTTGCTAGATTGTCATCTATATGTATCTTATCCAAATTTAACTATCTATTATCCAAAACTGACCAAATGAAATGGTATTGCAATTTTATGTGTTTGGTCTTTGAATGCAGAGCTAAATTCTTTGCAAGATGAATGAAACTCTAACTATCTATGAACAAATAATTATCCTTTTGAGGGTGTCCCAATTTTTCCACGAAGAACTAAAGCCATATCATCTCCTTCATTGCCTCTATAGTGGCAACATACTCTACCTTTATAGTGGATAAAGCATTAACCTTCTGTAACCTAGAAACCTAACTCATGATTACCCCACCAATAGTAAAGACATAACGTGTAGTACTCTCCTGGTATCAATATCCCCTACAAAATATGAGTTAATATAGTCCTATAAAATAGTAGTAGATCCACCAAAGTGTAAACAATTATTAAATGTTCCTCTCAAATATTTGAGAATCCATTTAACTACATTCCACTACTCAATTCATGGATGACTCATACCTGCTAATGACTCCCACTACATGTGCAATATCTGAGCTTGTACATACAATAGCATACATCAAGCTTCCTACAGCTGAAGCATATGGTACCTTTGACATCTTATCCTCCTTTTCTTGTGTCTTGGGATGCATTTCCTTAGTCAACTTCAAATGACTAGGTAAACATATGCAAATAGCTTTAGCATTCTCCATAGAAAAATGTTGCAACACCTTCTCAACATAATCAGCCTAAGATAGCATCAATTTCCTATTTTTCTGATCTTTGCAAATCTTCATACCAAGGATTTGTTTTGCTGCCCCAAATCCCTCATAGAAAATGCATGTGCTAACTAACATTTCATCCCCTTAATCCGATCCATGTTAGATCCAACTACAAGCATATCATCAGCATATAAACATAAAATAATGTAGCTATCATCATCCAACCTCTTAAAGTAAACACAATGATCTGAATGACACCTACTATATCCATGCTCATGCATAAAACTATCAAATTTTAGATACCATTGCCAAGGTGCTTGCTTCAAGCCATATAAAATTTTGTTCAATTTGCACACTCAGTTCTCCTTACCTTTGACCTCAAATTCTTGTGGCTGAGCCAAATATTTCTCTTCATCCAAATCACCATGAAGGAAGGTCACTTTAACATCAAACTACTCTAAATGCAAATCTTTAGTAGCTACAATACTTAAAATAGTACGGATAGAAGTCATCTTAACAACAAGAGAAAATTTCTCATCAAAATCAATGCACTTTTTCTATGCAAATCCTTTTACAACTAACTTGGCTTTAAATATTTTCTTACCTCTATGCTCTTCTTTTAACTTGTAAACCCACTTATTCTGTAAAGTCCTTTTACCAATAGAAAACTTGCATAAATCCCATGTCTTATTTTCTAGCAAAGAATCCATTTCATCTTTTATCACAAACTCTCACTAAATCTTAGTATCCATTTGCACAGCTTCATCATAACATTTAGGTTACCAACATCTATTAGTAAAATAGAATACAAAGAGTGAGAAAATCTTTGTGAAGGTCTAATTTTCCTTGCTGACCATCTAGCATTCACTTGTGTGTGTGGTATTTGTTGTTGTGATTGTTGTACATCATGAGAAATGGCTAGAACATCATCTTTTGGAGTATCATCTAGCACTACATAATCATATTCTTTCTTCTCATGTTGCTGCAATAGATCTTTATACAACACTTTCTCATTGAATATGACATCCCTGCTTCTTATAATTTTATGATTTTCAAAATCCCAAAGCCTATAACTGAATTCATTAATGGCATATCCAAAAAATACACATTTCTTTGACTTAGCTTCCAGCTTGTTTCTATTTTCAGAATCTATGTGAGAAAATGCTTCACAATTGAAGATCTTGAGAAAAGAATAACTCACCTTCTTACTAGTCCATGCTTCATCTAGAATACTACAACCCAAAGGAGTAGAGGGACCTCTATTAATCAAATAAATAGTAGTATTGACAACCTCCACCCACATGTGTAACTTGCATGCTCCATTATAGTCCTGTTCATGCATTTAGCCACTGTATTTTCCTATAGAGTCCTTAGAATTTTTTTTTGTCTATGAATACCATTAGTGGAGCAATAATCTTCAAATTTATGACTGCAATACTCACCACCATTATCAGATTTGGAATATTTTAATTTCTTACTAGTCTCATTTTCAACCAAGCATTTCCATTTCTTAAAAGTTTGAAATAAATCATATTTCTATCTAAAGAAATTAACCCATACTTTTCTAGTTGCATCATCAATGAATGTAACATAATAATGAGAGTCACCATGGGAAGATAACTGAGCTGGTCCCCATACATCGGTATGCACAAGCTCTAATTTCTCCTTTTTGTTTTCCTTCCCAGTCTTCACAAAACTTACTCTCTTTTATTTTTCATACACACAACTTTCATAGAAATCCATATTAACACATTTCAAACCTGGTAAAACTTTCTTTGAATGAAGTACTTTCATACCTTTCTCATTTATATGCCCAAGTCAATTGTGCCACAATGTTGTATCCGAATCTACAACTATTATTTGTTCCCCCTACTCAACTACAACAATTGTTTCTAATTTTTTCTTTTTTCAGAAACAATTAAAGAAGAAGGAACAATATGACCTGTACAAAGATATAAGGTACCTAGTTTAACACCTTTTTCTAATACAAGGGAACCTTTTGAAACCTTCCAATTTTTATCATTAAAAATAACTACACAACCCTCATCTTTGAGTTCCCCTACTCAAATTAAATTCCTACTTAACCTTGGAACATGTCTTACTTCATGTCATATCCAATGATTCCCGTTCTACAACTTAATCTTAACTTTTCCTTTTCCAACAATTTGATAGGTTTCATTATTCCCTAAATAAACAAGTCCAAAATCCCCTTGGATATAATCAATAAAACAACCTCTATGAGGTGTAGCATGAAATGAAGCACCAGAATCTAAAACCCATGAATCATCAACACTTTCTAAAGACAAAAGAAAAGTTGTTAGTCTCAAAATGGTTTTGAGAATTGAGTGTCAACACACTTAACCAATTCTCAAAATGATTCCAAGTATAATATAGATGTTGAGCCATAGTGAGTGCTGAGTTAGAGATTCAATAGGTACCAAGTGAACTTCAGGTGCCAAGTGAAGTTCAAGTGCCAAGTGAAATAGAATTACTATAGGAGCCAAGTCAAACAAAATTCCTATATGTGCCAAGCATCAGCAAGTAGTAAGTGTCCAGTAACACATAATCAACATATGAGTTTGTATCTTCACAAACTCAAATGTAAACCATTTTTGGAGCTAACATAGCATGAATCTTGAAGGATCTTGAAGATAAGATCAAATCTTTTGCATTACCCATGTAATTAGCATGCAACCAAAAAGAAAAATGGAGAAGGCATGCAACCAATAGGAAAAATGAAAGAATTGAGTGGGAAATGAAGATTAAATATTGATCATAGATTCATACCTAACCCTAAGGCTTCAAAGTCTTTAAAAGGAGGACAATACCCCATTGTATGTATGCATTTGAGGAGTGTATGGGTGAATTATAGCAAAGTGCAGAGGGGTGTTTAAAGAATTAGAAAATAGAACAACATTGCAAAATTTAGTTGATCAAAATAGAGTATTAGAGTTTCACGAAGAGATATATTAGATCAAGCAAGGATCAAAACATATAGAGCAGAACAAGGATCTAGACTCAGCAATTAAGAATTGCAAGTCATCAGGTCAAGACATTCTTCTATACTTTCTAACCATTATATTGTGAGAATGGAAATCCTATGTTGATAGGTTGGCCTAACAACCATATTGGTTTAATAGCCACATTGTAGATCCTTAATAGGATTGTAAAACTTTTAACAGGGTAACATTCCAAGTGAGTGTTTGTAAATCCTTTAGATAGTTCACTTTTAACAAGGTGTAAAGTCTTTATCAAGACATGCATTTCATAGGGTAGACAATTGTAAGTGGTCAAACTTTGCAACCTAGAACAGTTATATATTGTTGTAGTGATATTTTGTGGGTATCAACCCCATCCTAGTTTTACCTTCTCATTTTGGAGAGTTTTTGGGTTACCAAATCTCGTGCTATCTATTTTTCATGCATGTCTTTACTTTCATATTTATTAGATGGATTAGATGCATATGAATGATTTCAGCTATGAGATTTTAGAAGATTAAAGTTAGATACTTCTAATCCCCCCCCTCCCAAAAAAAAAAAAAAATTTAAATCTTCCTACTTGTAAATTCCAACAATTGGTATCATAGCCAAGTTCTCACAAGGAGAAGCCTTATAGCTAGGAGAAAAGATTTGGAAATGGAAGTCTACAAACTTGGAAAGAGCATAGAGAATCAGGCAATTGACATACAACTTGCTTTGCATGCTTTGGAAGAAGCCAAGGAGGAACTAAGAAAATCCTTAAAGAGAAGAAGAGACATTTCCATAGCTGAGAATGATACACAATACAAGGAGATTGACACTTCAAAACTATTTTCAAATATAGATTCGAAAGAGTTTGATGCATCAATAGCAGACCTGATGGAGAAGAATAGGGCTCAAGTAGAAGAAATTAAAACACTCAAGCTTGAGCAAGAGTCATAAGCCATGATGCTTTGTGAAGTAACTGAATAGAAGAAAAGAGCCATTCAAGATAAGGCTATGCTAGAAGAAGACAAGAGAAATCTGTCCAAAAAATTGGAAGAAAAGTCAATTGAACTTGCAAAAATCTCAAACATGTAGCTAGACACCCTAAGTTATATGATGAATGCTCATCATGAACTGAATGTCAAGGACATTGAGATCTCTACACTGAAGATGCAAAATGAACAACTATAAAATAACCTTAAAAGAGAGAAGGAAATTGAAGAGAGCTTCAAATAACCCAATGAGGCAATTAATTACTTTGAGTAGCTATTGAAATCACTAAGGGCTAGCAATGATACTTTAGGACTAGGATACACTAGCACTGAAAAAGGAGAGTCATCCAAGACTACAGAAGAAAGGTCTAACAAAGATGCAAGAATGCTCATCAAAATAACTCTAATGCACATAACTCTAATGTATGTAGGAGAAATAATGCTCATCAGCATGAGAAACCCAAGAATATGAGTCACTGTCATAAGTGCAACAAGCAAGGACATCAAGCACATGACTGCAGGTCTAGGACTATCAAAATGCCAAGATTTGAAGTGCACTACTACAATTGCAAGAAGTATGGACATAGAGCTTTTGAGTGCAGATCAAAGCCTATGTGGACACCTAATCAGCCAACAAGGGGAAATTACCATGGACATCACTACAATTGGGACTGCAAAACTAGGTATAGCTGTTAAACTATACCTCATCAAATGTTCAGCTCATCAAATGAGGGGATCAGCTCACCTAATAGGTCAAGTGGTCACACTTCATCAAACTAAGCAAAGGAGGAGGCATGAGGAATTGATTTACAAAGATTTATCATAGATCAGTACCTAAATAAGCAAGTACTAAAAAGAATAAATTAGCATAACTAAAGATGCAAAGTTAAAATTTCAAGATTTCATAAGTGTTGTCGAGTTTCCCTTAGATGCCAAGTAAAATCTTAGTACATGTCGAGTTGACTATCAAAAATGGTAGAAGTCGAATGATTAGTAGTAGTCAAGTTGGTAGAAGAAGCCGAGTGAAGAGGAAAATTTATTTAAAGTTGAGTGAAAGATAATTCTATGGATGTTGAGTGATGAAAAGATAATGGAAGCCAAGTAATGTAGAAATCTTTAAGAAGTCGAGTGGACAGCTGTAAACATGCTAAGCATTAAATGCAATAAAAATAGGGTATATTATCAAGTTTTCAACCATTTTTACTCATCACGAATGAAGAGAAAAGATGAAAAAGAGTGCAGAGCAACTTCACAGCAAAGAATCCAGTGTTTAAGTAGATTTCAACAATGATTCAACATGATTTTATCAATTTTGAGGTATTTACGTTTGTGCTAAGTTATGTAGTTTTGCATTTTCTTTGTGTTCAAACCCTAGACTACAAAAATGGCTTCTAGCTTTGGGAAAACATAGGAAAAGGAACCATTTGAGGTCCAACTAGTGTCCAATCAAATAAAACAACTAGATTTTTTCCCAATCCCTAAAGTGGCATATAAAAAAAACCTAATTGGAGCCCTATCTATCATATCCCCTAAGGTAGTTATGGTTCAGGATGTTAGGAGATGCTATAATTGCAAAATTGGAGCCATAGGTGACATGGAAATGAGGGAAGCTTATGAGAGACTATGTGAAAATGGAGTGTTGAAGGAAGAATATCATATTGTTGAAAAGAAGGGTTTAACATGTGCTCTAGAATTCCCCATAGTTTTCAAGACTGAATAGATCAAAATAATGCTTGGTAGAATACATGATGGAAGGTTATGGTTGGAAGATGGCACAATGAAAATCACAAAGAGAATTGTACATAGAGTGATAGGGTACCCAACCTGAGATTGGCAAAAGACCCTTAGGAGTGATTCTAAGGAAGCAATAAAGAAGAATACTGGTGCTAAGTGGAACAAAAGAGGAATTAAAATCGATACCCTTCAAGATCCTTTAGTTGATTTTGTTGTTAGAATCATTGCACACAAATTCTACCAATCCAATAAACTTAACAGTGTGCCCTACATTGCAATGGATGTGGGTTATAAACTGGTGAAAAAGGATCATACCTATGATCTTGCAGAACTACAACTGCAACAAATTAATGAGAATTTAGTAGTAATAAGAAGGACAAAGGGAGCCCAATGCAAATTTGGTGCTATTTTGATTTGCATTTTCTTTTACGTATAGAATGAGTTTAATTCTTTTGGTAAAGTACTATGGAAAGCAAATAGGTCAATCATAGCTCAAGTCAATGAATATATTGAACAAATGGGAGCTAATTTTGAGACCTTAATGACTAGCTATTTTGAAGACTTCAACAAGACAATGAAGCAAAGGCTAAGAATTCCAGTTTCATTAGTAGAGAAACATGTAAATGATGTATGTTTTCTTGTAGATATTGATTATACATACATTCAAGTTGCCATACCAAGAGTGAGATGATTAAGACCTCTTGGCTATGAAATAAATATAGATGAGGCATCAGTAGCTATAACTACACTACTGGCTGAGGAAGTGGATAAAAATGCACCACATTTTGGAACTTTTGATGTGGTCAAATAAAAGGTGGACATGGAGTTAAAAAAAACTTCCACACTAAAGAAGAAAGATAAAATTGTGAAGAAACTCAAAGCTAAATTTGGTGAGGGCACAATAGAAGAAGCAAAAGAAGGTGAAGAAGCAGAAGATGATTAGGAATAACAAGCTCAGGAACCACTTGCTTTAACCCAAGGAATGGGGGAAGATGTTGAAGAAGAGGAAGGTGTTGAGAAAGAAGCACCAAAGCCAGAGCCAAGGAAAAGTAAATCTCAAAAGAAACCAGTTGCACAGCCAAAGGGAAAGAAGAAGAAGGCAACAAAACCAAGCCCAACCAAGCCACCTACAAGGGCAAACACCAAGGTAGCTACCCAAGTGGAAAAAGAGAAAGAGAAACAAAAGGAAACATAACAAAGAGGGCCTATAGAGCATAATAAGAGAAGAAAATATGTTGCACCTCTAAAATCAGATGAAGAAAGGACAGAGTTTGATGAAGAACAATTCAAATTGGTAAGACATTCTACCAAGTCTAAATTGAAAAATATTTGTAATAAAATTAGAGAAAATGAAGATTTAACTAGTTTGAAGACCATTGATTTTAATAAGTTGTCAAAAGAAGAACAAAACATAGTGGAAGATTCCATCTACACTATGATGTTAACTTCAAGACCATGCCACTTGAACTAGACAATTCAATGCCTAAAGAGGTAAGCTCATTAGTTGAGAATAAAAAACATTACTACCTTAACATGGAAAAGGATATAAGGGAGTCTATATTGGCTTGTGTAATGCCAAACCTAACTAAAGTTCAAATAACTAAGGCTAGTAAGAAACATGGGAGCAAATTTGCACCCAAATACAAAGCCTTTAGTATTCTGCGAAATCAAATTGAAGATGTGCAGAAATCCACTCTTATGTGGAAGGTTATATATGGGCTCCAAATAGTCAAGGAATGGTAGGAAGACCCATTTGAAGGAAGAAATGATGAATAAGAAGAGGAGAATGAGAAAGAGGAGGAAGGAGAGAAAGAGAAAGAAGAGGTGATAGTGGAGAAGACACAAGGTGAAGAGGCAACAAATAATGAGCAACAACAAGAATAGAGTGTCCAAGAAACCCAAATGCCACCATCAAGTCCTCCACATACAACACTTTTAGAAACAATAATTGTCAAGGATATTCTTGAAACCTTAGGTTAGAACATCAATCCATTGACTACAAAGGATCTCAAAAATATCCTTCACCAAACTACACTACAATCACAACTATGCACAAATTGTGTTTTGGTGAGTGTGGAAGAGTTGCAAAAGGCTATAGTAGAGATCACTAGGGAGAAGGTGAACACACAAGAACCACCTTCACAACCTCCCACAACTACAATAGATCAACTAGAAGAGCAAGAAGCACAAGATAAAATTGCTAAGCTTGATCATATAGTCACAACAATAATTGCTAAGGAGCCAACAAAGGAACAAGTAAGACAAGGTGTTCCTACAACACAAAGTCAAGATGCACATCCTTAAATCATCATTATTGATCAGGGTAGTAGAGAAGAAGAAAAGGAAGAGGAGAAAACCCCTAAGGAGTGGGAGGCAATATAGACATTGGTAAACTTGCCTACCTCAGGGACTCCTACCAAAAAGTTGAGCACTGATGTAGTACCACTGCAGATTTCAGCACTAGGCTCGAGCTCCACCAAGGTAGCAAGGGTACTTCACTATGGAGAACCTACACTTGATGAGGAAATGGTCATACCAAGTTATGAATCCAAGACCGTAAACCTAGCTTAGATAAATGAAGTGCAAGAGGAACTCGAGAGAAAGAAGAAGCAAGAAATACTTAGAAATGAGTATAGACAAAAGCAAGCATTGGTTGAAATTAAAGATATATTTCTTGATGCATTTAGCTTGCTAGTACTTGATGAAACCAAGCCCATCATGGAGAAATTGTCCAACATAGTGGACTAGGTACAAAATGAAGACCTTGATACAAATGCTGAATTATTAGAGTGGTTAGAAAAGATATTTCAAATGAAAGTCAATGAAAAGATATCTGGTGAGATAGCACTTTCACAAGTAGAATTGGCTAAGAAAGTTAAAAAAGTGAAAATAGTACTTGGGAATGTATCCTCATTGTACTCCAAGTTGTGTGATTCATCATATTTCACATAAGAAACTAGCCAAGGGATACTAATCTTGGAATAAAATCTCAAGATTTCTAGTACACAACTACCCAAAGATCTAGCTCAAAGTGAGAAGCATTTTGCAACAATGCCTCACACCCAAAAAGAGTCAACTATATGGATAGAAGAAGAGCCCAATATTAAGGCCAAATTAATACAAACCCAATCCTCTATTACTCCAAATCTGGAAGTACTTCATAAGGAACATTCCTATGCAAAAAATGTTTTGAAGAAAGATCCAAATCTTTCTACTTTAGAAGGCCTTGTACATCTTGTAGTAGAGACAACCATCTAACACAAATCATTGGAAATAAAATTGAACAACTAAGATGCTTCTCTAAAGATGATAATGGAGGTAAATAAAACATTTTAAGCTAAATATTCTATTAATCCCTAGGACCCTTTGACATAAGTGTCAAAAAAGGAGGATAAATAAAGAAAGTTATGCAAGGGGGGAGATTTAAATATAAAGGGGGAGAAATTACATTTTTGGATATTTTCATCATTGCATATAATAAGAATGAGGGAGATACTACATTCTTTGATGAAGTTAATAAAGGATATCCAAAGGGGAGATATTCAAACTTTGAAGAAGTGATAAGGATAATTATATCAAAGTGTAGAGGGGCATTTAAGGACTTAGAAAATAGAGCAGCATTGTAGAATTTAGTTGATTAGAATAGAGTATCAGAGTTTTGAGAAGAGATATATCAGATCAAGCAAGGATTAGAATAGACAGAGCAAAACAAGGGTCTGGAATCAATAATTAAGGATTGCAAGTCATCAAGTCAAGACATTCTTCTATACTTTCTAACCATTGTATTATAACAATGGAAATCCTATGTTGATAGGTTGGCCTAGTAGCCATATTAGTTTACTAGCCACATTGTAGATCCTTAATAGGATTGTAAAATTTCTAACAAGGTACCATTCCAAGTGAGTGTTTGTAAATCCTTTAGATAGGTCACTTTTAACAGGGTGTAAAGTCTTTAACAAGACATGTCTTTCATAGGGTAGACCATTGGAAGTGGTCAAACTTTATGACTTAGAACAATTACATATTGCTGTAGTGATACTTTGTGGGTGTCAACCCCACCCTAGTTTTACCTTCTCATTTTGGAGGGTTTCTAGGTTACCAAATCTTGTGTTATCTATTTTTTATGTATGTCTTTACTTTCATATTTATTAGATGGATTAGATGCATATGAATGATTTCAGCTATGAGATTTTAGAAGATTAAAGTTAGATACTTCTGATTCACCCCCCCCCCCTCTTAGAAGTAAATCTTCCTACTGATAAATTCCAAAAAAAGCATCCTCTTCAGATTTATTACTTACCACATTTTCCTCCTTGTCTCCATCTAGTTTATCTCCTTCATTTTTCTATTCAATCCAAAAATCTTTCTTTTTCTACCCTGGTTTTCCATACTACCAATAGTCGTTTGGTTCTCTTGATTGAGACCTCCTCCCCTTTGACTTTCCTCTTGATTTCCCATGATTTCTAGAATTACTTCCTTTCTTAGTTATCTTGCCTCGAATTTGTGTGTTCAAAGCACTTCTTGATGTAGATCCACCTGAGGATTTCCTACGAGTTTCCTCTCACATCATCATATTTTAGTGTACTAGATCTAGGAAGAAAATTACTGACAACCATTACCATGCCATTCCAGCTTTCAGGCAAAGAACAAAAAATCAAGAGACCCCTATTTTCTTCATTAAAATTGACACCCATAGAAGATAATTGACTAGCAATAGTATTAAACTCATTTAATGATTTACAATAGATCCACCTTCCGTCACTTTCATATTAAATAAATGCTTGATGAGAAATACCTTGTTTGAAGCGGGGGGCTTTTCATACAATTTTACTAGGGTTTGCATCAACTCTTCTTTTGTCTTTTCTTTTGTAATATTAAATGCCATCGATGGTGCCAGCCATAATTGAATGCTTCCAAGTGCCTTTCTATCCAAAAGATCCTAGGACCATCATTTGATATAGACCCTTGATTCTTGGTTTTGCCTTCTAATGGCTTCCATAAATCCTTCTGATAGAGATAGTATTCCATTTGCATCTTCCATAACTAAAAGTTCTGCCCATTAAACCTATCAATCCTCAGCTTACCCTTGTCTATCATTGCTCCCACTCAAATGTGAGACTTTCTTGTAGAGAATAACTGAAAAACAACTAGGCTTTGATACCACTTGTTAGGATCAAACCACAGATAGAAATAGCAATTACATGCAAATATAAATAATATTAGAAAATAATAGATCACATAGAAAATAACACAAGGCACCAAGATTTAACATGGTTCACCAAATCTTAGGGCTACATCCACTAAACAACAAGTCTAATATTATTACGATCTAGTGATTACAACCTGATTACAATCAATAATCCCTTACAACTCAATACCATCATAAGAACCAATTTTTGCATCACTTTATGGAACAATCCCTAACCCTAAGCCCTTTTATACAAGTATTTTTACTGCTTTAGGGTTATAATTAATAATTACATGTTAGCCTCAAATCCCATCAAAGAATTATGGAGTACGTACAATACTTTCTTGATTACTCACCACAATCTAACAATGTGTGCTTATGATTCATTTTTATCAAACACATGATTGGTTTGAAATTTATTCAATCATCATATATGTTTCTAATTTATGGTTTGAATGTGATCTATATGTATTTCATTTATGGTTAGACATGTGTACATCATTGCTTTAATTTATGATTAGAACTATTATATATACATGCTTTTAGTTTATGGTCCATGTGATATACATGTAATAATTTGGTATAGCTCTGATACAATAAAGAATTTTCCTTAGGAAAAAATAATGCCAAGATCAAGAAGTACAAGACTAGCACAATATGGACCAAATAATGTATGATAGTAACAATATGAGAATGAATAACTGATTCTTTAGATATCAAATCATTCAATAATTGATGTTTAATGTATTCTTGAAGTGCCTATAGGCCTCTAGAATGACTAGGAGTTATCAAAATGATAAGCCTCACAACTAAGCACATGTCCACCAAGAGTGGATTATCCTCCATTGAGCACAAAAGTTAGTGTGATGATGAGAGGATAAGCTTACATAGGTGTGTCATGTAAAAAGAGGTTGTAGACACCACATGCTTAATTAGAGTGCAAACAAATATGTTCTCCACATGAAAAATTAGTTGACTATGGAAACTCAAATATTGTAGACATCATGTGCTAAAATGAGTTTTTGACTCTTGCGTTGTCACCAAGACGACTCATATGAGTACACATACTCCTAGTTTTCTACATGACAACTAGTAAAATAATGCATTTAACCTAAGTTAACTTAAGTAAAGTATAATAATAATTAATTGCACTAAACTTAAGTAAAGTATAATAATAATAAATTACACTAACACCCCCCCCGCCCCCCCGATTGTAACTTAGGGGAGTTCACTGAAGCTCACAAAAGCTATGATGAAATGCATAATGGTCCCTGCTACTAGCCCATGTTAGGTACCTCGGTACAAATTCAGTGTTGCACATATAATGAAATGCAATGTAATCTCTCTAAAAATAGAGAAAGAGGGAAAATGATGCAAAGTCTGTAGCAAATACCTTCCACAAGCCAATAAATGGCTGTCACAATCCAACTTAGGATTCTAGGACTTCTCAAAAGTCCTCTTATCCACTCCGAGTATACTCAACCTCCAAGCCAAACAAGGCAATCCAACTTCAAAACCTCACCAACTATCACAAGAAATGAAGACAATCGTGGACATACTATTCCAACCCAAAATCATCAATTTGTTTGTTTCCACCAAACTCACCACACACCTTGGCACCTCTAGGCCTACAATCCTGTAGCCTTCCAAATTGGTTTCTTTGCACTTTTCTCCTAATATCCCTTAATAGCATAGGGACTTCTCCATAGGTTTAAACATCCTTCATGACACCTTCTAAGAATCCAAAAGCTTTTGTGCTGGTCTTGCTCTAGCACCCTCCAAACTACTTCTTGGTACCTAGGCCTAGTTGATCAAGTTAGGCTAGGGCTTCAAGGAAGAATGGGCAAGGTGGGTTCCCAAGACCCCAAAAAATTAAGAAAATCTCCAAAACACTAAGTATATCCAACTACAACACTCAAATTTATTAGAGGTGCCTACAACCATGACTGTCACCATTTAACTTGCAAAAATTAGTCAAGCACATGGGCTTGATTGACCTAGGGCTAGCTTGGAAAAATACTTACCCTTCTTTCTAGGCCTCCAACCTCTGGCATTATGTTGCCTAGTCTCCTAACTTGCATTTCCCTTAGTTTTAGAGGTTTCCACTAGTGGGAATGCGAGTTAGGAATGCATTTGTGGAAGGGTCTAGGAAACAAGGCTTTTCAGACCACCTTTCACTAAAATGCAGATAACTTTTTAACCACAACTCCTTTTTGAGTCAAACCAAAACAAAAATTTTCCTAACTCACCACCTACAAATATTTCATACACTCATCAATCATAAAATTTCTATATGGATCTATACAAAGCATAACAGCTGAGCGATTACTAGTAAATTTCTAGAAAATTGAAGTTTTTATTTCTTTTTCTCCAAACCACCATACATTCTGATCTCTCTCCTAACTGAGATCACATAGGACATATATAAAAGTCTAAATGACCATTGGAATAACCATATAGGTTTTCCCAACCATAAAACAAACAAACAACCACTTTTTGCTAATACTATTTAGACTCTAAATACCCTATTCTAAGGCCTTTTGGTCCCATGGAGTCACTTGGTTTATAACCACACCAAAATGCTTGTGGGCCTTACATGTGCCTTTATTAAAAAATATAGACCAAACCTTTATTCCAACTTCATGGAGTGGCAAGGTGTCCGGCAACATAGCTACTTGTTCCCCCCTGCCACATAGGTTAGGTGCCTTGCACCATACTCCCCAGGCCAATTAAACTCAAGCCTCTTGAGTTGTCAGGTTGGACACCTCATATCCCAATCTCTCAATGGCTATTTTAGTGAGCCAACTTGCATCTTCCATAGGCTTGTCTCTCCACTTGATGAGATAGTCCATGTGTATCTACCTCCGGGTCCTTTTGCCTTCTCTCTTATCCAAGATACATTCAATCTTAGGTGCCACTGCCTTAGGAAGAGACCTGATGGTTTCATCATCCTCCTTGAGTATTGTATTTCCAATACTATCTTTCTCAGGTCCCTTGTATGCATATAAGTCAGAAATGTTAAAGGTATTAGAGAGCCCAATGTCTGGAGGAAACTCTACCTTATAGGCATTCTGACCACACTTTTGCAAGATCTTAAAAGGACCTATATTCCTCATCATGAGTTTAGTGTACCTACCTATAGGGAGTCTTTCCTTCTTTAGATGGACCATGACAAGGTCTCCTACTACAAATTGAAGGTCTATCTTCTTGGTATCAGTTGCCTTCTTGTATTTCTCTGAGGTCTTTACCAGTCTATCCTTAACTTCTTTGTGGATTTCTTGCATGACCTCTGCAAAGTCAGTGGCTTGTATACTGCTCCTCTCCAAGGATTTACCATCTCTCAAATCCATCACCCCTCTAAGATGAGTGCCATAAACAATCTGAAAAGGGTTTAGTCCAGTGGTCCTATTCACTTAGTCATTTTAGGAAAATTCAGCTTGTGCTAGGACTGAGTCCCATGAGGAACCATGTTCCTTGGTAAGGCATCTTAATAGATTGCCTAATGATCTATTCAACACCTCCATTTAGCCATCTGATTGTGGATGACACGCTGATGAAAAGGATAGATCCGTTCCTAACTTCTTCCAAAAGGTCCTTCAAGAGTGACCAAGAAACTTAGCATCCCTATCAGAGACTATGGATAGTGGTAACCCATGTAGTTTAATGACCTCCTTAAAGAAGATGCCTGCAATGTGAGAAGCACTATGACTAGTTTTGCATGGAAAGAAGTGTACCATTTTTGAAAATCTATCCACCACTACACAAATACTATCAAATCCCTATTTCATCTTTGGCAAACCAAGCACAAAATCTAAACTCACTACATCCCAAGGCCTATTTGGTATTGGAAATGGGGTATACAGTCCTGCATTAGAAGTTCTTCCTTTTTCTTTTTGGCTTACTACACAAGAATCCACAAACCTTCTTACATCTGTTGGCATCTTTGGCCAGTGATAAAATCTTCTAACCAATTCAAGGGTTTTATCTAACCCAAAGTGACCTGCTAGGCCCCCATAATGCTTTTTCTTTATTATATTTTCTCTTAGTGATCCCCTAGGGATACACAATTGAATCCCTTTGAATAGAAGTCCCTCTTGTAGCATGCAATCAACATATGTATTGTGGTACTACCCTATCATGTCCTTGCAAACTTGATAGACCCCCTTGAAGTCGTAATCTTCAGCATACATGTCTTTAATGGAATGGAACCCACCGTTCTCCAACCACACCTCTTGGATGGTTAGATTTCTTCTACTAAGGGCATCAGCAACCTTATTTGCTGCCCCTTTCTTATGCTTGATAGTGAAAGTGTAGGATACTCCATCCACTTCACATGCCTATGATTCAATTTCTCCTACCTGTTTAAAAAACTCAATGCATGGTTGTCAATATAAAAAACAAACTCTTTGGGCAATAAGTAATGCCTCCATTTTCTTAAGGACTAAACCATGGCATACATTTCTAAATCATAAGTTGAATATCTTTGCTTGGCCTCATTCAACTTCTCACTAAAGAAGGCAACTGGCCTTCTCTCTTGGCTTAGGACTCCTCCTATAGCCCGATTACTTGCATCATATTCAATTGTAAAATTTTTATTGAAATCAGGTAGCACTAGGACTGGTTGCTTTGCTACTTTCTTCTTCAAGGTTTCAAAGGCTTGATCAGCCTCTTGTGTCCACCAAAACTAACACTTCCTTCCACCTTTAATGGTGTCTATCATGGGAAAACTTACATTGATGAAGCCTCTAATAAACTTCCTATAGAAGCTTGCTAGGCCATGGAATCCTTTGACCTCACTTGCTATTGTTGGAGTGGGCCAATTTAATATGGCTTCCACTTTACTAGGATCCATCTTAAGGTTCCCCTTGGAGATAACAAATCCCAAAAAAAAAAACTCCTCTTGCAAGAAGACACACTTCTCTAGTTTGATCCTTAACTTCTCTTCTAACAACCTTTTCAACACTTGTTCAATATGATTTAAGTGGTCATTTTTGCTTTTTTTGTAAATCAGAATATCATCTAAATATACTACAACAAAGTGGCTAATAAAGGGCTTGAGTACCTCATTCATGAGTCTCATGAAGGTGCTTGGCACATTTGAGAGCCCAAAGGGCATTACCATCCATTCAAAGAGCCCTTCATTTGTCTTGAAGGCTGTCTCCCACATCTTCAATGTAAGACTCTACAAACAACACTATAATGTTTGGAAGGAAGTCATCCCATGAACCTGAAGTAGGAAGAAAAGGTAATTCTTGCTACACTAAATGAGAAGCATATGTGGCTGGAATTGGATTAGTAGAAGCAACATGAGAATTAGGAGGTATGATCTCAACTAGAGTTGTAGGTACCACAACTAGAGTGACTAGAGGTAGAATGTCCTCTAGGAATGGAGGGACTTTTGTATCTCCATATGCTTTCCAAAGACACATCCAAAGTTCATAAGGATTACTTACAGGTTTCTAAGGATAGCAAAACAATCCATACTTATATTTATAAAAATAGCTTGAAAAATCATTCTACAAACTATCTGATTAGTAGAAGAAGGCAGTTCTTTGGAACATAGATAAGGAAATACTTCCTTATGTTCTCTTAGATGATCAATCATCAAAGTACTCCATTTATGATAGCTTCTTTTTGTCAATTTGAATCCTAAACTAAATTGACATGTGAAACAAGACTCCATGAGATCAATAAATGTATGCATCCCCCAAAATACAAAAAAAATCAATGAACCTCTCTATTGTATAATTTGGCACTTTATACTTAGTGTGATTACAATATGTCACTTGTCAATTTTTTGATTTTGTTGGTTACAACAACAAATATGAAGCTATATTAGACTTAACAAGATAAGACACAAGACCTCTCAAGGATTTAATTAATTTCAAGTGCCAATAGGCAAAAATGAGACCAAATTTTGAAAGTACTATTTCTACTCAAAATTATGCCAAACTGATACAGATTTGAAAAGTAGACAAAAAAATGCACTTTCAAAAAATAGCACCTGAATATGTGTCTAGATGAGCTTAAACTAAGCCTTTGAAGTTGCAAAAATTGGGATTTGCAAAAAACTTAGGAATAGAGATCTCAAACATACTATACCAATGTGTAGATCACAAAATTCTACCCCAAAACAAAAAAAAAAATGCTTGAAGAAAGGAGTCCATATGAGGGAGATATCACTATTTGAAAATTGCTTCTATAATTATTTTTCTTGAATGACCACTATCATGCCTCCAAAAATCAAATGACTCTAATTTTTACCTCAGATGTCTGACTTTGGTGAAACAAAATTTGATTTTTGGTTTTTTTGACCTTCTAAATATGATGCCAATATTTGATTTGCACCAGCAAGCTCCAATCTTGTCCTGCAAAAAATCTCTCCTACTGGCCCAATGGCCAAAATTTTTCTAGACAAAATATGTAGATCCAAAAATTAATGCAAAGAAATTGTAAAGATTGAAATAATAAAATATGTAGATTTAAAAATTAAATTCAAAGATATGAAATGATCATACGAAGTTTGCAAATCGAGCCTTCAGGTTCTGGTTTGCAAAAAAAATTTGCCCTAGATTTGACTATGGCATAGGGTAGGCAAATTTATAATCAAAATTCACCAAATTGATGTTCTAGATGCAATGGTGAGGTTTTCTTTGGCTCTAGACACTCTCAATAGCTACAATACTCTGGATTTGAATTGTGATCCTTTGAGTAGTGAAGAAAAAATTGTCTCCAATGGCTATGAAATGATGTTCCTATGACTTTGATACCATGTAATAATTTGGTATAGCTCTAATACCATGTAATAATTTGGTATAGCTATGATACCATGGAGAATTTTTCTTAGGGAAAAATAATGCCAAGATCAAGAAGCACAAAACTAGCACAATATGGACCAAATAATGTATGATCATAACAATATGAGAATGAATAATTGATTCTTTAGATATCAGATCATTCAATAATTGATGTTGTATGTACACTTGAAGTTCCTATATATAAAGGCCTCTAGAATTACTAGGAGTTATCAAAATGATAAGACTCA
>CM053789.1:219400997-219505997 GCA_028749045.1 Cupressus sempervirens
CCAGCAAGAGGCTTCATTTGGAGCCCCTAGCACCCAAAATGGCTACCAAGGGGCTTCATGCAAAGCCCCTGAGCACACAAATGCTTGACAAGGGGCTTCACACAAAGCCCCATGGAAACTAAACAAGTGCCAAGGGATCTTGACTGAAGTCCCTTGGCATCCAAAGTAGCTAATGGGCTTTAATAAAAACCCTCTTTCTTAAAAGGGTTGGCCAAGGGGCTTTGATTAAAGCTCCTTGGTTGCATAGGGGGTTTCGAAAAAAGCCTCCTAGGCCTTCCCACATGGCCAATCTTGGCGATTGGGAAACATCCTAGAGGGCTTCAAATAAAGCCCCCTTAAATGTGGTAAACCACCCAAGTGGCTTCATGCACAGCCTCTTCACTAGAAGACCCAAAAATGGGCTTAGAATGAAGTCATCTTCGCGTGAAGCCTCTAAAAATAAAATTTTCTCAGATTATGCTCAATTTTTATCATTTTTTCTTCTTTTGATGGCTCAAATAAGGAACAAATAAGTTTGAACTCTAAAACTAAGTTTAGAAATGTGTTCTCCTTTAAATAAGCTTTCCAATGAATAGATTTTTAGCATATATTCTATTTATTGTGATGTTTTAATTAAAATTTAATTAAATATAGGTTTTTAAAATCAATTTAGAAACCTTTGTTTGAAGCCTTGGAAAAAATATAAAAGTAAATCCAACAATTTTTTAAACAATATCATCATCAAAGTTATGTCTATTAGATTTCTAACAAGTCAAGAAAATTTGCATTTCAATAAATACAAATCAAGTTATATTTATCAAAAGAATCCTATGTCTAAATTATGGTTAGTTCACTTTGTCACTAAATTAAACCTATAATATTTTATGAAATTAAACAAAACCAAAAAAAAATTCTATTTATTGATGTTACTCTTCTATCCCAAAAATAATTTTATAATCATCCTATTTAAGAAAAAAGTTATGTTGATCAGAACACCCATCAATTTTTGAAAATATCAATTTTTGTATAAAGCACTTCTTAGAGAAGACAAAAAAAGGACTTCAAATTAAATTATTAAAAAAAAATTAAAAATATTGCTAGAAACTAGATATAAAATTCTAAAAATAACTAGTTTACATCATCATCAAATTCTTTATGGTTTTGTCATAATATGCATTTGAAAATCACTTTTTTGTTAAAAATATCTACTTTAGTGTCAAACTTGGCCAAAAAGCAGGAACTATTACCATGGGCTTAAAAATTAGGGTACTGAAATTATTATGAATTGAAATTAGGGATTTACATCAAGACTCTAGGGATTTCCAAAGCTCGTTCTTGGTAGGGACATTCTAGATATCCATCTCCTAGATTCAATGGTTGAGAATATCTTAGTTAGCCTATCTTTGTGTTTGGTATGTTGCTTCCTATCTTTCAAACCTATAATTCAAATGGCTAGGAAATGGTGCATCTTGAAGCAAAAGCTCAAATAGTTGGTTTGTGCCTCTCTTATGTTAGGTGCTCTTTTCTTATTCAATTTTTTTGTGTACAAAGACAAGAATCCTAATTTGGCAAGATTGTGGAGCTATGGTAAATACATCTTGTCTTTGGCTAAAGGGAAGTCAATCTTTGACTCTATAGTAGAGAAAAATCATATGGTCCTTATTTGGGTTAAGATCCCTCATCTCCCACTATAATTCTAGGATGAGAAGATTTTTAGGTGGATTGAGGACTCCTTTGGACATTACAATAGGGCAGACAATATTACTCTAAATAAATCCTGAGTGGATTTTCTCCAAATTTTATGTCAATGATATTGAAATCAAAAAGACCCTCCCTAACTATGTGGCTCTTAAATCCAGGTAAGGTTCATGGATTCAAGCTATCAACTATAAGAATATAGCTCTATACTATCAAAAGTATTTCAAATATGGACATGTTATCTTAGACTACAAACCTACACCTCATGTGGGAGATAAGTTAAAGGAGAAGGTTTTTATTGCTAGAGTGGTTGATTCTAGATGCTCCTCTAGTTAGACAAAGAAGTTTTTTCCTCCCATGGTGATATCAATTCCATCTAAGGAGTTATCTTAGATGGTAGATGGTTACCCTTTTGTTGACAATATTATGAGGTTGGTTTCCTCACAAGAGAAACTGGAAAAAATAGATTGAAGAAAATATTTAATTGAAGGAAGGAGAGATTCCTTAAAATGGTGAGAAGGTAATGGTGGTTCCAATGACTACTCACATTATGAAAGAAGGTAGATTAAATACCATTTTGGTGATGAGTCCCAACATTTGGAGAACCACGAGATGAGAAGATCTATGTAGACATTTTCCAAAGAGATTATAGCATCAACTAGAAAGATAGATCTAGGTGAATATGATATAATTTCTACATGCTTGGGTGATTATGTGTCCCCCAAAAAAATTTTGATGGTCTCACTCTGATGTCTAGAGGGTGTGCACTCTTTGAACATTTTCTCTAAGTGACCTATGAATAGTATTCTATGTCGACTTTTCTTGTGGGGGATACTACTGGAGAATGGAAGGTCCCCAAGACAAAAAAAAGAGGTCCTATATATGAGGATGTGGGAATAAAATCTAAAACTGGGAGGCCATCAGAGATAATAGCTAGGACTAAGGCATCATGTTGGTAGATTACACAAAGTAAGAAAATTATGTTGGAGGATACTTAGAGACAACATAAATGAAGGTTATCTCATGCAATATGGGGGGATTTAATAGTCCTAGGAAATAATATTCTCTGATGAGATTTTTTTTTTTGTAACTAAGGAAGACATTATTCTTGTTTAGGAGCTTCAAATGATTAGACATAATTTTGAGAAAGTGGCTGACTATATTTGGGTAAGGACTAATTTCTCATAGAGTGAATCTATTGGTGCCTTTGGGGGAATTTATACTATGTGGAATCATGATAAAGTTACTAGTGAGGAAATATTTTGCAACCCTCATTTTTAGGTTATTGCATTCTTTGATTATGTTTGCAACTAGTTGCTACTCAATGTTTTTGCTCTAAATACCCAGGCTAGGAGACATCATGTTTTTGAGAAAATTGATGTAGTGCAAGTTAGGAGAATCCCCAAAGGAGATCTCCAAACCCCCATCAAATAACCACACAACATAAATACAACAACAAGCAACAATAATGCAATATCTCATACCAAATAAAACTCTTTATTGAAAACAAATAACTAATTACATGAAATATGCCTAGCTATAAGGCCTTTTGGGTTAGGGCCAAATAAAAACAACAATTACAATATCAGTTCTGGAAGATCCCACAAGATCCAACTTACAACCTCAATCTCAACTAGTCTAGATCCATAACTAGATAAGAACAACAAAAATAATCCACACACACATCCTCAAGCCCACCAAAAAATCCTTTGGTTCTCAAGCCACAAACCTAGCTCTTCAAAAATTGCATCTACACTTCATCCCCTTCTCCAAGCTGAATTATAACAATTCTCACCCTCATCTCATACTTCCTAAAGACTCCAAAAAACCCCTTACTTATACCCAACTAAGCCACAAGTTACCCTAGTTCATTACAAACTAAATTAAATCCCATACATTAAATATATGTTGAGCCACAAGTCAGCTAAAACAAAAATTAAATACCCTTAAAAAAATTAAATACCAAAATTCAGCTCATAGATAAATTGGCACTAATGGAAACCAAGAGCAAGCTGAGTGTTAGTAAAATGAATCTAAGCACCAAAAAATTCACAAGCATCACTGAGCTTGTAGTGCAAACTAAGCATCACAGACCATGCTAAGCTCCAAGACCTTTCTAAACACCAAAATTTTTCCAAGAACCACAATGCATGCCAAGCTACATTGTGTATGTTGCACTCACAAAATATGTTGAGCTCCGAAGCATAAACTATGCCCAATAGAGACCGAGAACCACTCCTTTGGTGACCGAGTCCTCAATTCCAAAGATAAACTCCTTCAACATGTAGGATTGCAAGATAGCCTAGGATGATCTTACATTAGACAACCTAGGTTTGAAAAGATTTTCTTGAAGCTGGAAGGACATCTTCTAAGATTCAACACATAAATCATAAATTGGTTCTTCAAATACATATCCTCCAAGTCTTAAACTTATACACTCTTTCCCTTGTTTTTCTTTTGCTTCTTCACATCCATCTTAGGTGTACCATAGGTCTTCTTTCCACACTAATCTCCAACCTTCTTAGAATATGCCAAGTCAACTTGGCTTCCATTACTTAGGTTCTTCCTACCGATCTCTTCATTCTAGGAAGGAATCAAGGAAAACTTCCTCCCACCTTTCTGAATAGTACATGTATTCTTGACACAATCATGCATAGCCTCACAATCATACTACCAAGGTCTACCAAGAAACACATGACAACTATTCATGTCCAAAATATCACAAAACACTTGATCCTTGTATTTCCCAACTGGGAAATCAATAAGGCATTTCTTCCTCACTTCCAAAGCATGCTCACCTTGCAACTAGCCAATCCTATAAGGATAAAGATGTGTCACTCTCTTCAAACCAAGTTTTTGAACCATCCCCTTAGCAACAGGGTTATCAGTACTACCATCATCTACAATCACCTTTTATAATTTACCACAAGACTTACAACAAGTCCTAAACAAATTATTCATCTAATAAGAAACCAATGTCCTCTGACCAACCAATAATCATTGAGCTAACAAGCTCTCTCCATTCTCATGCTGACTATCCTGAACTGCAACCTCATTCAAAACAAAAATTTTCCTACCATGCAGACATTCAAAAGATCTATGCCCTTATTTACCACATTTTTAAAACAATTCAATCTGAACCCACCTCCACCTATCCCCCTTTTTTGATCAATAGGTTTTGTTTCACCTTCCACACTAGGTTTAGCTTGTGTTGAGCTATCTTGCTTCTCCTTCCCTCTAACATTAATATTGAATCTCAAACAATTAATGTGTTGAACCACATTTTCCTTTGATAATTCTCTATGCCTAGACTAAATAGTCAACTTGTAGAAATAGTTGGTATAATCTTTCATAGTCATATCTTTCTACTTCAGATTTTGCAACCTTTTAAACAACTCAATTTCATAATCAACAAGAATGAACTTAGCCTTCAATTTAGTTACCATCAACCTCCATCTAGTGATATTCTTTTCACCTTCCTCTTCTCTATCTCTTTGTAGTCCTTTCCACCAAAAAGAAGCATTTTATTTCAACTTAGTTTGTGCCAACCTTACTTTGAGTGAATCCTCAATATCCTCAAGCTCAAAGTAGTCTTCTAATTCATCGATCTAGTCAGTCAAGTATTTGCAAATAAAAGTAATTGAGAAATTAGAAACCTCCATCTTATGCTTCAACTTCAACTGATATCTAGGTCTAGTATACTGACCAACCCTAATTCCAATAAGTCTCTCCAAAGAATTAGTTCTATTCTCACCACTAGATTGAGTAACTTCAAAGTCTTCAACAACTTCCTCATAACTACCTTAAGTACCAACATGCCTAGGCACATCACCTACAACACTCACAATTTCAGTGATCATGCCACTCTTCATTAATGAAATCATAGATATGAATTCTACTCTAATATTCTTTGAGATCCTTTCTTCCACAACATCACTAAGATCATTAATTTCCATAGGGTCTAGTCTTCTTGGAGGAATCTTCCAGACTTTTCAAAAACCCTAGGTAATAGATCCACAAATCTAGAAGATCAATCAAATCCACAAGATCAACCTTCTCCAATCCAAGGTCCTAATGCAAACCTCCTCAAATTTGGCCATATATCAACACGTTCAAGAACAACCTTCACTCTAATACCACTTAACACAATAAAAGGTAGGAAAATCCCCAAAGGAGATGTCCAAACCCCTAAAAAATAACCACACAACAAAAACACAAGAACAAGAAACAATATGCAAGATCTGATACTGAATCACAACTCTTTATTCAAAAAAAAAAATTGATTACATGCAATATGCCTGACCGTAAGGCCTTTTCAGTTAGGGCTAAATACAAAGAGTAATTACAATATCAATTCTATGGGATCCCACAAGGTCCAACTTACAACCTCAATTCTAGCTAGTCTAGATCCACAACTAGATAAGAACACCAAGAAGAATCCACACTTGTACCCTTAGGTCCACCAAGCAGTCCTCTAGTTCTCAAGCCACAACCCTAGCTCTTAAAAAATTACATATACACTTCATACCCTTCTCCAAATTGAATGATCACAGTGCTCATCCTTAGCTCATAATACCTAAAGACTCCATAGAACCCCTTACTTATACCAAACTAAGCCACAAGTTGGCCCAGTCCATTACAAATAAGATTAAATTGCATTCATTAAATATATGTTAAGCCACAAGTTGGATACACCATAAATTAAATGCCAAAAGTCAGCTCACAGACAACTCAATACTAATAGAAACCAATACCAAGATGAGTGTCAGAAAAACCAAGCTGCGGACCAAAAAATTCACAAGCATCATCGAGACAGCATTAAAAATTGAACATTACAAACCATGCCAAACTCAAAGACCATGTCAAGCTCCAAGACCTTGCTGAGATTTAAGACCTTTACAAATAGTAAAACCTTGTTGAGCACTACAATAAATGTCAAGCTCCCAAAGCATCTCAAGCATCAAATATCATGTCGAGTCTCATAGTGTGTGTTGGGCTCATATAATATGCCGAGCTCCTAGGCATAAACTATTCCCAATAGCAACAGAGCACCACTCCTTTGGTGATCGAGTCCTCAACTCCAAAGGAAAACTCCTCCAACATGCAGGATTGCAATAAAGGCTAGGATGATTTTGCTTTAGAAACCTCTTGAGAAGAAATAATCTCTTTGATATTGACCTCTAGTGTATTCCTTTTACCTAGTCCAATAACCTTTTGGTTTCTAACTTCTAACCTTATTCAAGTTGGAGTGGACAAGGTACTCATCTCAGCTAGTTAGGATACTCTCACCCCCACATCCCTCTGGCATTCCCTACAACATTTTCTAACCATTCCATGATGCACTTTGGTTATATCTTAAATTAGTATCTTGGAAGGAATCCCTTCAAATATGAGATAATGTGGCACTCTCACCTAAAATTTAGATAGTGTGTCATTCAATAGTAGATTATTTTAGTTGAAGGGACTACTATATTCTAAATTGAGAGGAAAATAGATAATGTTAGAAAGGAGGACCTATGGTGGAGAAAATCATCATTTAGTCATGTCTTTAAATAGAAGAAATATGTTAAGGCTAAAATTGATGGATTACAAATAGATATGATTAGTGGTAACTCATCAAAGACTACCTATCAGGAAAAAAAAGAATGACGTGTTAAATGGAGGGTGGTGGTTGGAAGAGAAAAACTTATTGAAAGAAAAAATCACATATCTAGTGGACAATCAAAGGTGATATGAATACCTCATTTCTCTATAGGTCTTCTTTTGAACATAAGATGATAAACATTATAAAGGAATTGATGGATGACAATAGCATGAAATTTACAAAGGCAGAAGATATCGATGTTTGAGAGACCAAATATTTCAAGGACATCTTTAATTCTCAACCCCAAAATATTGATCTTATCACTAAAGAGACACTTCTACATGTTTTTGCAAAGTTGGGGAAATGAGAGATGCTTGGGGGGTGAATTAGTATCTATTAAAACTTTTAATTCTCAATAAACTTAACCCTCTTCATTATTGAACTTGGTTTATGTGCATGTTGGTAATAGTTTTGTTGAATAATATCAAACAAATCTAAGAACTATAATCGTAATCAAATTACAGGAATTCATCAAAATATTAACACATTGACATACTCATTTGGGTGCACAAAAACCATTAGTTACAGGGAAAAATATGGTGGAGATGGCACCCACAAATCCTTCACTACTATAGTGAGAAAGGTTGCCTCTTAGACCATAAAAAGAAGTAATTTTTGGCGACTTACCCTATTAAGAGTAATACAATAGTACCTATCAAATTCCACTTTGGTAGAGCATTTAGAAACACTCTTCATGTATGCACCCAGTTAGGAGATTTTACAATAAGACTATCAGTTCCATTCTGTTAGGAGATTTTTTGTTGCAATGGTATGAAAGTAACAATAAAGTCATCTAATGATAACTTAATTTTCTTAATTTAGATCCTATCTACTATATATTGATATCACCTTATTATGATGGATTTCAACCAATTTTCTCTTACACACTACTCGATGGGAAAATGTACCATGTTGGGGTGCCAAAAAGATGACACCCATTTTATTTTTCAAAATTTCATATAGTGTGCAAGCACTATGACACTCATATGCTATGGCCTAGGCTCCACAAGCCTTAGAATTTTGTATCTCAAACCATATTGCACACATGCTATGTATTTTGAATTAGTGTGTACATGGTATAGTGCATATGTGCTATGTGAAATTGCATAAAAATGTAGTAACCCTCAGCCCATTCCATTTTTACTCATTTTTTTGTTGGATTTTCCTTCTCTACTCATAATAGTCTGAACACATTTTGTAGAAGGTGAATTTTTTTCTCTCCCTCTCTCCTCAAAATGTGTCCTTATTACTAGAGATCAAGATAAAGTTCATTGAGTATATCTTCTAACCTTGTTTTTTCATTGTTTTGTATGTTGTTTTTATTTTTTCTTCAATTTTGTTTAGCTTTTTAAAATGCAATTAGTTTCTTAACAGGAAATGTGAATAATCAACTGCCAAAACTTACACCATCAAATGATCAAAATTCCCATTTTGATCAACAAAATCCTCCACAAAATAAAAATGAAAACTCTTGTGAGCAAGAGCAATAACCTCTGCAACCTCCACCAATTGCAAGACCTTGTCCTAGCACCCAAGACAATATAATGAATGAAATAGAAAGAGGGAAAACTCAGTTACAAGAATTCATTGGTAGGTTAATAGATTACATGAAAACTAATCCTATGAGAGCACAATTAGCATCCTCTCTTGAATCCATTGTGAGCTAGGTGGCTTCTCTTAGTGGTTCAGTTGGATATTTAGCATGTTAAGAGAAAAGAACATAGAAGATATTATGCAAACAAATTATCCTATGAAGATGTAAAAAAAAACAACATAACAAAACATTACATATGTGCATTATTTAAAAAGCTAGGAGAAGAAGACACTGTTAGAAATATAACTAAAAGGTTCCCCATCCATTGGTGCATCCATGATAATATTAGAAATAACTTTTGGGATAGGTGGTGGATGGTATTTGATGCCCCTTCCTATAATTATTACGAGGTTCCTATATATTTCTTAAGGAAATTATATTGTGAATATTTCCTTGGGGAGATCCCTAATTATTTTGACATGTTAGATTCTCGGGGTAGAGGTGGGGGTCTTCATTTGAGAGGTCATGAGAACATCATGACCCTAATTCATATTTGGAACTTATTATCAAGCCATAGGGTGAGCATGTCATTATTCCTTCAATTTTGAAGGAACATGTAGAGACAAATACTCTAGGAACTATCAATTCTTTGACACAGACCCTCATTCATTGTACTAGTCCATTAATTGAAGAGAAGCCTTCTTTGTGCAATGATCACATGTTCACATCATGTGGATCCTTATGCATGCTTGGTAGTCATGTTGGAGACAATATGGATGAAGCACTAGTCACTGATGACTTCCTGAGTGAGACATTTGGAATTGACACATGGATAAATATTTACAATTATACTAAACTAATTTCATCGCATTTCATATGTATAATGAATGATTAATAAATTAGCATGTCTTCACATTGTTCAAAATCTAGGGTAAGAGTGTTGATGGCCCTGGTATAGATTTCCTAGACCATTTTATCGAGTTGACATGTATGTATCAATTTAATCATTTCAATTAATACATCTATTTATTAAGTCATCATATGAAGGATTGACAAAAAAATTTATCCATGTGCATTAGTCCTCTACTATACCATCAACATTCACAACACACTCTAAGCCTAGGCATGATATGAGCTTTGTAGATGTACATTTGTTTCATGTTAATTTAATTCATCTGATTATATTATATTCTATAAATAAATATGTAAATTTTATTATATTATTTGTATTTTTGAATGCTAGAGACTCCTCATCTTCACTAGTTGAGTGATTATGGAGTTGCTACTGTGATGGCTAGTTGAGATCCATTGATTAAGGTATGAAAGAGTTTCCATAATTTTAGTTTTTATTTATAATTTTTAGTACTAAAATTTCAAATGGTATTCATAAGTATGATTGAGTGATTATATTAATTGAATTTTTGTAGGTCCTGGTTACTCCCAATTGTTCACATGCCTCTCAAGTGTATCTACAGAGTGACTATTTGATGGTGGTAATAAATTAATTAATTTTGTATGTACACATATTTGATTTCAATGTATAATAATTATTGATTCATATATACTTTTTTTGTATTAGTTCTAGCTAGATAGGAGCCTAAATAAGAGGATGAGTGAGCATGTGAGGAAGGTCTTGACATCTCCATCACCTCCCTTCATGTGACAATTGAAGACCTCTAGAGATTTGTTTCCTTCCCCTCCCAGGAAGGAGAAGATATAGGGATGGATGCATGTATAGGCATTAGTGGACATATATCTTGGATTTTATGTTAGTGGACATATTTTACATACATTTGATTTATACATGACATTATATATTTGATGCATGACATTATTAGACTTAAAACTTTGATGCATTAGATTGTTAATGTATGGCATTGATGGTTATCATAATATATATCTTTTTTTATTGTTTATGTTTTAACTATTTCATGTATTTCATTGTAGTGTAATTTGCATCCAAAATAAGGGCATGAATTAGTAAAATAAGCTTTTATTGTATCTTTTGACATGTGAATAAGGCTATGCTATTAATTTTTATTTAGATTATACAAGTTATGAGTACTTTTAATTATGAGTAACTTATTAAAAGTTTTTATTAGGATGAAAAAAATGAAACTTGAATTCTTATTAGTATTATACAACTAATATTGAAATTTGAATCTTGAGTTGGCTGCATTATGTAAATGTCTAAACTTGAATCTTAGTGTCATTATAAACATGTCAATAGTTTATATATGCTTTATCTTAACAACATGAGTAGACTTGAAATAAAGTTTTTAATTTATTCATACAATTTGATATTAAGATTGCTTTCTTATCCATCTCTTTGAGAGCTTCATTTATTGAAGCACATTATATATGCTCTTCTTATGATTCTTGTAGCTATAGTTGTTGTATCTTTTCTTACATATATTTTGTTTGTCACCATCCTCTCTCTCTCTCTCTCTCTCTCTCTCTCTCTCTCCAAGATCATGGTGTGCCAAAAAGTGGTGACCTAAAAAATATGTAGTTCTAAAATGCCTAAAAGAATTTCAAAATCTATTCTAACCTTTTTCCCACCCAGCTTGATACCAAAAAAAATATTAATACCTTTATAAGGCCTAATATTTCTTTGGATACCAACCCTATATGGTCAACTTAAAAAAATTCCCGAAAACATTTTTTTGGCATGTTCTTCTGTATTTTTTTACTTCAAACATGTGTTTGATGACCTTTTTTCCACCAAATTTGATCAAACAAAAAGGGATTCTTAAGAATGTTCTTATCTCTCCATAAATTTAATGTCTGTCAAATTACAAGTTTAGTAAATAATTATTATTCATTTTCTAATGGAGTTACACTCAAAGTGTCGATTGACACACTGATTGAAAAACATGTATTACTTTTAAACAATATATCATTTTTGAAATCCAAAAAATGTTTCACATTATATACTTCTTATACTACAAGGAAAATAAAAGAAAAATTAAATTTTGTAATTTTTTGAATTAGTTGAGATGGTGAGAGACATGAGTTTTTTTATTCCAAAAATACTATAAGAGAAAATTCATAATTAGTTATTTATTTTGAATTAAAATATCCAAAAATATGTGTCACATTTGGTAATGAGTCTACTACTTATATATAATCTTATTAAAAAATATTATAATTTGATTTTGACTAAGTTGTTCAGACATATGCCTACTTATTTTTGTACTATTGCATTAAAATTCAAAGTTTTGACCAATCATTTTTTTCTTACTTTAGATAAGGCCTAGTAGTTCAGAAAATAAATTCAATGTCCTATGGATTCTTTTGGAACAATTTTTGATTGAAAGTTCATAACAATTTTGAAATTGTACATCAAGCTGACATAACCTTCATTTGCTAATTTTTTATTCCACTTAAGGGCATAGTTTGGTTGACAACCATGATCTTGCACATACCCCTCTCCCTCTCTACTCCATCTTTTGTCTCTTTATTTTCATCCTCTCTCTCTCTCTCTCTCTCTCTCTCTCTCTCTCTCTGCATCCTATCCCATGCTCTTTCCCCATGCCCTTCCTCTCTATCCTTCTTGATCCATCCTCTCTCTTCCCCCCCCTCTCTCTCTATCTCTCCTCCTCCCTCCCTTGTCTACATCCTATCCTCTACTCTCTCTCTCTCTCCCTATCTTATATTCTCTCTCACTCTCTACCTTCTCTTCCTCTCTATCCCTCTCATTCCCTCTCTCCCTATCCATCCTCTCTATTGAAAAAATGGCTTACAAATTTTGTGCACACAATGTAAGACTTGATTTTAATTGTTTTCTGCATACAACACACATAATATATAAATAATTGGATAAAACCAAGTCTAAGGCTTGGATTTTCCTTGAGGATCCAACCCAAAAGATTTAGAGGCTCTAAACTAGTCCAAGACATGTTTTGAAGCAAGGATACAAAAAATTCTTGATTTCTCTTTTGTGCTCTCCTTCGAGTTTCCTTGTGGTTGAATATCAATAAAATCAAGTTACATGATGTTGTAGATCTCTGCGTTAACTATATAACCATATAATTTATTTGAAATTCATACTATTTCAACCCTTTCAACTATAATTTCTTTTGTAAGTATGTCAATTTTCTCTCAAAAACCAAAATTTACTAATTGGGGTGTAGATTTTAGTTCATTCATTGAATTTCACAATAAGTTAGTTTTCTAGAATATCAACTCCATTTTACACACTTTGAAAAAAAGCATATTTTTTTATTTTGGATTAGTTTTCAATAATTTGTAGGCGGCACAAATATATTTCACATTTTTAGGATGTTCCTACCTATAAAATTTATTATAAAAAATATACATTATAAAATTACACAAAAAATATGGGATAAACTAAATGGTGTTTGGTAATTTTTGACTAGAGAGATTCAAGAACTTCAAACAAAAGGTTAAAATTTTAGGGAGGCACACTTTTTCCTGTGTTATATTTTTGTGAAAAGATAATATCACTTTATGTGGCCCTATTTTTTGAGGGCCTAAAACTAAACCATTTTGAAAAAAAGTTACTAGATTCGAAACTAGATTTAGAGAACTACTACTTTTGTTATTGTCATATCTTAAAAATTTTGAGCATAACTATCTTCAAATTCTTTTAGAATCTCATAAATTGCTGATTTTAGAAAAAAGAAAAGAAAGTGGGCACTTATACCCCCCTTTTGGCACCACAACTTTGTGTAGATACCTTGGTAGCTATGTTCACCTTTACTCAAATTGATATTTCATCCCTCCAAAAACTCTTGAACAACTTTAAATCTAGTCTTGATCCTTCATCATAAAGAAACCATGTGGCTTCCATGATACATGACTTAATTAAAGTTTAGATCCTTCAAGAAGACTAGATCAAAAATTTCCATCATTCATTCTTCCTTACCAATATTCCTTTATTTATTTTATTGATCAATAATTACATCTTTGGATCCATTAAATCATGTTTCACTTCCAATAAATCTTACCTAATCTTCATGTTTATTTGTGTAATTTTTTTTCTATCTCAATAGGAATCAAACACATAAATTTTTGTGCAATTACAAATGTTAATGATCATGTCATGTGTTTCTCAGTAAACACTAACTAATATTCTTAGTAAAATCATTTTCCTCTGGTGATAAACCTACTCATTCATGATTGTTCTTAGTACTCTTATACTTTCTGATTATTACTATGCTTAGTGTACCTTCTACTTTTTGACTTAAACCTTATTCAATATCTACCTCTATTTGGTGTCAACATTCACTGAGCTCTCTAACTCATATTAATAGACCTTCCTCTATATCATAGTTTTTCACTAATGAAAACAATCAAATTTGTGTAGAAGTAACATTCTCCCACTTTGACAACGGTGGAAAAAACTTTCACTTGTGCTCAAAACTAAATGTAGTAAAAAATTTGAGTACTCCCCCTAAACGTGTGCTTCTCATTTTACTTGAGTTCTTTAACATATTTTTCAAAATTCATATCATCCTTATATCTCCATTTCCTTTCAACTCCATATCAAAAGTTTGTTCACATACTCTCTCTTTCTTTATGATATACTATTCTCCTTTTATTTTATTCAACATATATCTATCCCTTCTTTTTGACAATAATGCCAAAAAGTTATGGCAAGAATAAAATTATGTAAAAGATACACTTACATTTTATCAAACAAAGGTTTATGTGCACTTTTTCACTATCCATGGTAGAGATACACAACTCCTTTAAAGCTTGCAATTCCAATTTTTATGCATGTAGCTTTGATGGTAGCTCAAGAATGTGATGTATCACCAATATTTTATTATTTTGATCATCTCTTAGGGCTTCTTGCAAATATTCTTTTTAATTAATTCTAGAAATGGGATGATGAGTGCCTATAGTTCTTAACTTTCAGCTCTTATTTTTTCCTCCTCTTCCTTAAGCTCTAGCTATAAGCCCATAAAGTTCTTAACCTTTAGATAATGAACCTAGAATGACAAAGGATCCCAAGTTAGTTTGTCAACACTTGCCTTCAATTCATCCCTAGCTTTCCTCATCTTCTCTAAAATTTATTGTGTGAAGTGAGGTTTACCACACAACTTATGAAATAGTTGGATAATATTTTCAATATTCTCTCCAACTTGATTGTTAAGGTATCAAGTTCAATTTTTTGAACTACAATGAAATCAATAACCTTCTCCATTATTGTATGCTCCATTTTATTCTTAGATATTTCCATCAGTTTCTCCTTCCTTAGGGGTAAAATGGAGATACTTAATAGGATGTAGATCTACACTTTTCAAGCCTCTCAAGTATTCAAATGAAAAGAATGGGATAAAGAGAAAGAGGTAATCCCCAAATATGATTACTCTTTATAATCCAAATTATATTAGTTATAAAGGACCCAAAGGATAAAAGGTGCCAATCCTAAATTTAAATTATAAAGAAGAATTAAATATAAGGAAATATTCTCTTTGGCCCTTATGTGATAATGTTTATGAAAAATTCAACTAATTGATTAAACAATATAGATATAGATTCTAAGTGTGTACAATAAGCCCAATTAATATATAGATCTAGGGTAAAGATATGTAAGGAAATAAAATACAAAATAATCACCTTGAAATATGTAGAAGTTGATGTATTTTATCTCTAAAAATTATGGATCCAAGCCTATTTCTAAATATCTAACTACATATTTCTAAAAAATGAGGAAACAAACAAAACCCAAAAATCATTCTTCCAAGAAAGAAAAAAGATCAAGATAAACCTGGCAAGAGACATTCCTATGTGGTTGACATATACAAGGTGTGTTTTAGAAAAGTTGAACCAAGTACTCTATAAATCTCTTGAGGAGTAATTTCTAAGTAGTTGTGTGAAATCCTGCTATCCTATTGCTATGCACGTAAAGTGAAGGGTTTTTGTTGTTTGGTGGGTGAGGGATTTCATTGGGAAAACCCTAGATGTAGAAATCAAACTTAAAATGATAAATTTTATAAGTCACCTTTGTAATAACCCTTGTCAATAATGATTTTATTTTGTAGTGTGTTGAAGATCTTGAATTTTATATGTCAATGTAAGGTATTTGCAAAATTTAAAATGGATCTACCATAATACCATCATGGTGTCATAGATGTAAGTGTGCATAAATGTAGAAGATAATGAATGCTTCAATTTATATCTCCTCCTTTTATGGCCAACAATATGCTAGATATTGAAGAGGAAATTCCCACATAGAATCATTCAATGCTTGATAGAAATCTTTATTTCTTGAATGCTTGGAATGCTTGGACTCCTTGAATGCAATTAGAATGGTAGAATTTTATATTTTTTGGAAGTATAAGATGTGATGATATTATAGAGATGAAGCCTAAAAGTCTCCTTATATATGAGTTTCCAAGAGGGAAAACAATATAAGTGGATTGGAGAGCAGGACTAAATTAACTAAACCCTTGATTTTTTTGGGATTTGGGCCTTGCGATCTCTAGAGTCAAGGTCAAACTAGGTCAAACTTCACATAGTCAAGGTAAAATTGGGTTGATCTTGACTAGTCCAAGTAAACCTATGTTGAACTAGTCCTAGATAAGAGGAAAAAATAGCCATAGAAAGCTTAGGTAGATGTCAGAAGGAATAGGGAAGAAAGTGGAATGAAAAAGGGAAAATAGAGCATCAATCATAAGTCCATCCATTTTCCAAGAATTCATTATTGAAATGGTAGTAAAATTTCTTAAACAAAAAGTGTGTCCATTTTAAGATGGTACACTCCTAAGGATGGATCTACATTAGGTGCATTCACTTGCCTAATAAGTGATATAAGTTCATCAATGATCTGTAATTTCTCATCCAATGGTGCATTTGGAATAATCTATAGTAGTATATCCTTTACACATGAGAACACCAATTTATTCTTTACTTCCATCTTTATCTTTTCTTGAGAAACCTTCCTCTTATATTGAAGTATCTTAATGACTTCATAAAGTGTGACCGGATCTTTCTTATTCTTCTCCTTCTTCCTCTTGTTCTTCTCCTGAGATGTAGTCAATATTGTTCTCAATGATGTCATTTTGGGTGGCAGTGGAGCTTGTTTATGTCAGAATTATAGAATAGTTGAGGGAGGGGGGTGAATTAGTTATCCTAAGGTCTTTATGCATGAATTGAACTTTTTAAAATTTCAAAAAACTTAACCAATATTATAAATCCATTCTCTAATTCATCCATAGATAAACTTATTTATTCAACACCTAGTTCTATTTTTAGTATATGTTGACTTGTAGAAAATTGTAAAAATAAACAACATAACACGAAAAAAAATCATTCATAGAAGTATAAAACTAGGATTTAATGTGGAAATCCAATATGAAAAAAACCATGAAGTGGCATGCTACCACTTTTTTACTCTTTTGAAGTGAGCTTTGGTAAGAGCCAAACCTATTAAAGGTTACAAAACACACTCTTAGGTGTAACCCTATTAAAAGATTTAATCACCCTATTAGGAGTAGCCTTGTTAGAGGTCTTGAAAACATCCCATTAGAAAGTCACCTTGATTAAAGGATTTTAAAATGACTACTGGGTCAACCTTTATTAAAGGAATTTTATAGCTACAATGGTTAGAAAGTAACAAGTAGGTTTGATTTGATAAAATATAACTCACTTTGGACATTTAGATCTCCATTAAGCTCATTCTTAGCTCATTGATGGGTCTTGATAACATACTCCATCTCAGATCTACCTAGAAACACTTCAAGCAATCACATTCTCAAGAACTTTTCACTTCTCCTCTACAACTCTGATCTTTACTTACAAGCGTCTAAAATTTTCTGGGTCAATCTTCACCAATCATAACCAACTTTTAAATCTCTTCTCATTCCTCCTTAAATAGGTAGATTTGATCTTTTTTCACTTAAACATAACTATAGATCTTAGGTTTTGATAAGATTTATTGAATTTGTAAATCACTTATCCTTCTTCTTCTTCTCTTAAAATTTCTAGAAGCTTCTCATTAAATCTCAACCTTATATAGCTTCACAAACTCAATTCATACATTAAATATGCCATCTCATCAATCCTTATCTTCAAAAAATTTGACTAGTACATAAAATCAATCATGTTAGCCTTGAATATTGATTCTTTCACAAACTATTATTTTGCTAACAGCCGGTCATTAATAACTTCTTTAACTTGGTCATCATTGTTCTGTCTCACTCAACATACACTAAATTACCCAACAAATACTATCACTTGGCATTCACTGCATGTAGTCTTTTTTGATACTTGAATAATATTTTTTTTATCAGCAATGCTTAAGTTCCTTAATCATCTACTTGACATTGCTTGAAAACATAACTTCTCAACTTGCAATGCTTAGGTTCCTTAATCATCTTTCTTCTTGACTTAATACAATAATCAAACAACACATTATCTTGTCTAATGCTAATTGATCAAGTTCCTTTTTTATTTCTATCATACTTATTCTTCTCTGCTCAACTATTTACTCAACCACTTCACTATTTCATCTTATTATCTTTTCTTTTCAAATCCTCTTCATCAATCAAATAACATGGAAATCTACACTATTAATAAATGTCTTACTAGTTAGAGTTGACATCAATGACAACATAATTTTTTTTCTAATTAAAGTTCTAATAGTTCCTCCTCATTTTTCAATGATTTCTTAGTGGTAGAAGATTCATCTTCCTTCCTTTTTCCCTCTTTTCCTTGTGTAGGGTCTTGAGTTCTAGGATCTTTCTCACTACTATCTACATACATATTAGAGTAATCATAGTTGAGTTGTCCAATATTATCTCTCTCTCTCTCTCTCTCTCTCTCTCTCTCTCTCTCTCTCTCTCTCTCTCTCTCTCTCTCTCTCTCTCTCTCTCTCTCTCTCTCGTCCTCTTTTTCATTTTAGTAACTTTTGCAATGCTTGGTGTGGCTTAGCTTGTTCCCTAATAATATATTCTTACAATGGTATCATCATTATTTTTTCTCAGTCATAACATTATTCCCATCCCTTTTCTTAGTTTCCTTGGGTGATTTAATCTTATTTTCATTATATTTCTTTGTTGACTTATTTTCATTTTCTACATCAGTAGGTGCATTAGTGGCTAAAGAATTGAAATAATTATCTACATCTACATTATCATTTTCTAAATTAGGGGCTGAAGAATCATGAACTTTTTGTAGAATAGGAATTTTATTTGACACTTGTTCTCTGGTTTACTTGATAATTGGAGTCATTAGAAAGTTATTGAGCTCTAATACCAATTATTGAAAATTTTGGGAAAGGTGAGATATTGGGGGGGTCGCAGGGGGTTGGGGGGGGGGGGGGGTGGTGGTGGGGTGTGGGGCCAGGGTTGAATCAATATCTCTTAAAACTTTTAACTTCTAGTAATTTTAATCGTCTTGATTACTAAACTTGGTTTGCATGCATATTCATAATAAAATTTTCTAAATGACATCCAAAAAATATAAGAACTATAACTGTAATCAAATTACGTGGATTCATCAACATTTCAAAACATTCATTTGGCCATGTAGAAATCCTTTGTCAGAGGGAAAACTATGGTGGGGATAACACCCACAAAAGCTTCACTACTATAGTAAAAAAGGTTACCTGTTAGAGCATACAAATTATGCAAAGTTATCACTTTTCGTAACTTACCCTATTAGGAGTAATACAATAGGACCTATCAAAGTATACCATGTTAGATGATTTAGAAACACTCTTCAAGTGTGCTCTCGATGAGGAAATTTTACAATAAGATTGCTAAGTCCACTATGTTAGGAGATTTTTCTCTACAATGGTAAGAAAGTATGAGTAAATTGACTTGACAATATGCAACTTAATTTTTTTGATTTAGATCAAATCCTCTCTATATTGATATCACCTTCCTATTATGGATTTCAACTAGTCTTCAGTTATTCACTGCTCGATAGCTTTATTTACCTTAGCTTTATCTTCAAACTGGCATTCATCCAACAACTATTCAATGACTTTAAATATGACCTTGATCCTTCCTTATAATTAAATCATGTGACTTAATTCATACATGACCTAATTAGGATTTAGATGTTAGGGCCAACTGATATATATATATATATATATATATATATATATATATATATATATATGCAAGATAGTTTAGTCAATAAATGAAGGAATATAGTATTAAGCAAGCAACTAAAAATTTAACTAAGGACCTAATAGAGAATTAAAGAATCCTAAGTTTAACCAAGTAATTTTAGTGTTAACCAAGACTAATGTTGACTGAGAAAGTTGTAATGTTCATCGAGTATGAATAAGATGATTAATTTCAGAAAAGATATAATTTATGAAGTCAAATTTTGATGAAAATTATAAATTTTTGAGAAGTTTTAAGGATAAGGATCAATTTATTTATGAATTCAATGATTGGAGAAATGCAAAGAAGAGTCCATGAAGGTGATTTAAAAAAATGGTGTGGAGCACAAAATTCAAGGAGAAAGTATATTTACCGAGAATCTAGATTCAATGAATATGAACCTGATGAAGATATGATGATTTTATTTAAGAGGAAAAATATGAAATATTATAGAATGGAAAAGAAATTCTATTCAAAGGAAAAAAAAAATTGTTTCTTTTTTATTGATGTTGATGTTGATAAAATATTGGAATAAGAAAGAGTTGAGGTGAACTAACTAGAATAGTATTGAGAAGATCAAGCAAAGAAAGTTCTAAGTTGATGTTAGAAAAGAAGAGATATGAATAAGAAAGGTGTAAATCAGCCAGAAAGAGATCATATATTGAAATAAGACAGATTTAGAAAATAAGAGATATGAATAAGAAAGGTAGTGATAAAATTTAATAGATCATTTTAGGGCTACTTTCTTACCATTGTAGTGGAAATATCTCATTACCAAGGAGACCGAACAGCCTTGGAAAAACTACAAGGAAACATTCTTTTGAGTGTTTGTAAGTCCTTTAGAGTATGCCACTCTTTATAAATATCAAAGAGTGATAAGGTCTAAGATGATCTTTGGTGTAAATTGTCTAACAAGGTTAGAATAAAAATGTATATGTAACCTTTACCAAGGTTGGCTCCTAACATAGATCACTTTAGAAAAGTGAAAATATATGGGTTGCTAGTTCCCAAGTGTTTTTTCCCTTTACAAGATTTCCGCATTAAATACTTGTGTCAAAATATTTGAATTCTTATTGTGTTGCATGTTAATTTCATGTTATTTTTTTTATCCTAAAACTTAGCATAAGCTAGATGATTACTTTGATACTCATTAGAGTAAGGTATATTATGGAGTAGTATGTTGACAGTTTGATTCAAAGTTTATCTCATTTTGATTTATAATGTTATATCTAGTTATTGAGTTAATGATCTAAAAGTTGGAAGATTTTTAGTTGGTACACAAAAGTTTCAAAGGCCTATAGGATATTTGGATGTGATTGATTCACCACCCCTTCTCAGTTATTTAATTAGATTTGAGTGCTTGAAGGAAGAAGTTTGAAGTAACTTGACCTAAAGATCCAAAAATGTATATGAGAGAGGTACCAAAGTTGAACAAGGAGAATTTCTCTTCATGAAAAAGAAAGATGAGAATATATCTATTAGGGATTGGAGACAATGAAATACATTGTTAAGATAACTAGTACATTGATCCAAACCTTCCTATGATAATAATGAGATGCACTAGAAGAAATAACGCAATAGTGTGTTTATTGAGATTGCTTCTACACTAAATGATGTTGAATTTGATAATTTCAAGGACTCCAGTACTGCTTAAAAAATGTGGGACAAGCTAATATTTGTGCATAGTGGAGATTATAATATATTGAGAGCTAAAAGAGAAAGCCTAAGAGGAAAATATGATGACAAAAGGATGAAACAAGTACAAAAAATTATCCAATATGTGAGCTGAATCAAAGAATTTTTGAGTGCTATCAAATTTTTTGGAGAGGAGACATCAGTAATGAAGAAGTTGTGAGTATATTTCTTAGAACACTATTGGCTATTTATGCTATAAGAGTATCTTCTATTTAATAATTTAGAGCTATGCTTGGTAGTGATCTTACTCTTGAGGGTTTAGTTGGTCATTTGAATACATTTGAATTAATTAACTTTGATAATATCATGCCTAGGATTGAAAATGCTTTCAAGTCATCAGTAAGCATTGGAAGTTGAAAGAAAGAGAAAAGTAGTATGGAATAGAGTGTTTCATAATCAGAGGAAGTTATAGATAATATTGAAGCACTACTTGCAAGGAGACTACCAAGAGGTAAAGGAAAATTAAAAGGTCACTACCATTGGTAAGTTTTAAATTCAATGAAGTTGGTCATATTGCTGCTAGATGTCTAAAAAGAACATGAATGGCAGGAATGATAACAAAAAGGCATAAATACATAAAGAACAACAATTACACAGACAAAGGGAAGAATTAATGCTACATTGTTAAGGAGGAGTACACCCATCCTGACACTAATGATGAGAGAGAAGTGGTATATGTTAAAGCTAAAGAGGATCCTAATGAGGAAATGTATTATAAGCATGCTTTTAGCACCCAAGTTTCTAAACTTCACAAAATTGGTCTTGCAGAGAAATTGTTTAAGTTGATTGTTGATTTTTGTTACTAATGATGTCTTTGTAAGTTTGATCTATGAAGAAGCAATGTTCTAGGACCGTGTTTAACTTATACTTGAACCTTGAGGTTCAAGGCTCAAAGTTAAAAGTTCCAGATGTGGACTCCTTGGTTTAAAAGTATAGATCCAATGTTTAGCTTCAAATTTTTTTAGGCTAGAAGTTTAAAACTCATGTTAAAGAGCATAAGTGGTCATTTCAAATTCAAGGTTCAAAATGTAGATTCAGAAGTTTGATGATTCAAAATGATGAAAAATGTTTAAAGTTTGAGTTAGGTTCAAAAGAATTTTTTTTAGGATGCAAGATGGAGACCTTGAATGCTCCTAATCTCTTGTTCATAGTTTAGGAATTTGAAAGTGTGAATACTCCAAGTTTGGGTTTCGCATATATCATTTAAAAATGTGGCCTAGCATAGGTGCATTAAGTACCTAAATCTAAATGAAAAGAAAAGTATAAAGGTCTCAAACATATATCATAATGAATAGGGTCATCATATCTTTTGATATTAAGTGAGAATTTTTTGTGTGACATTTACTGGTCAATGTTCTAATACAAATTTTTTTCTTCATTATGGAAGAAAAGTTAAGTGAATAGGGTAGTAAAATCTCAGTTGATAGTGTCATAGGTTATTCCTTTGATGGGAAACAACACATCTAGATGTTATCTGTCAACTAAAAAAGTTAAAATACACACATCTACCAAAGATTTTTGTTAGGGCATACATAAGTATTGTCCTAAGAGCTCTAAAGTAGACCTGATATGTCAAATTGAGCCATCATAATATAGGTAAATGCTAAAGTTTATTCCTTTCATTGTGAGAACCATCATGATGTAGGGGCATCTAAGGTTCCTAAAGATTTTGGTGGAGTTTGTGTTGACCTATTTTGGTCTTGGTTAATTATTCTTGATGTATTTAACAAGTGTTGTAAACCTTTTAAGGCATTTGGTATTTAATTTCTATTGGGGGATGACTTGTGACTCAACATGTATTTAATGTAAGGGTTTATTTCATTTGTAGCTTACTAGGCCAACTTGTGGCTTATTTAGTATAACTAAGGGGTTTTTGCGAGTCTTAACGTATTCATTCATTCAGTGGAGTGAGTCATTGAGAGTGTAGGATCTAGCTTCAAGAAGACCATGGAAGATGGAGTATGTAAGTGAGAGAATTTTTCCTAAGTGTCTGGATAGATCACTAAATGTGACATAGTTTACATGTGGATCTTGGGTAAAGTTTGAGAAGGGCTAGTAGTCAAGGATTGGGAAATAAGGATATTTATTGGTGAGCTTTTGAGCACAAGTTAAGATCTTCCTTGGAGGTTTCTACCAGAGTGTATCTCTAGACTAGCTAGAGTTGGGATTGTATTTTGAGGGATCTTCCAAAATTACTATTGTAATTGCTTATGTATTTGGTCGTAACTTAGAAGGCCTTATAGTTGAGCACGATGGATGTAAATTTTATGATTATATTATGAGAATTGACATAATTTTGGATCTAAATATCTATATTATTATTTATTATTTTTCCATGTGGTTATTTGTTGGGGGCTAAGGTATCTCCTATGCAGATTCTCCTACCTTTTACTATGTTAGATGGTATCAAAGCATTGTTGTTCCTAATCATGTAGACATATTCCAAAAGTTGAGATAGTTTGCATAAGACCTTGGGGTAAAGTTTACAATATCAAAGTTTTATCTTGTGGAATATTCTTTCGGGAGTCCTAGACATCTATGTTGTGCATTTGAACATCTTGGTTCTAACTTACAATTGTAGAGGAATTGTAGATGGGTCAATGGATGCAAAGATGGAAGTTTAATCTCTTTGAAGCATGATCACAAAGAGTTTGTGTGATGTGATATTGCAGATCTATGTTCCTAGACATGTGATTTGTTCCTAGTTGTTCATTTAGGGTTGGCATGTTGCGATATAACTTTCAAAATTCTTTGGGTTTGTCACAACATGCATAGGAAGTCTTTTTTGTAGAGGGTTTGCAAAGACCTTAAAAGATGGCTATGAGAGGATTGGACTTTAAGGCGATTGTGAATCTCTATGATGTTGTAGAGAAGAGGTTTTTAGAGATGTCTGCTTGGTATGAAGCTAGATTAACCAATTGAGTTAAGAATGAGATGGTTGAGTTCCGTACAGAGTCTAATGATCCAGAAGAGAGTTTTCTAGCTAGTTAGAAGACTTGTTCGAGAGAGGAAATGTCATAGCAAGGTCAAGGTGGAAGAGGTTGGTTTTATTGATCAGTTTGTGGAGTATGATGTGAAACTTGTAGAGAAACTTGAGGCTATTGCTGAGGATATTCCTAAACTTTTTGATGATAGGATGGAGACTTGTTTCCATGATTAGTTAGTTGATTCTAACATGGAAATTGTTGAGCACTTGGCTATGGATATTGCTATTTGCAATGAGTTGTGTGTTGCAGAGCATCTTGTTGTGAGCAATAAGATTTTTGGTATTAAGAGTTTGGCATATGTTGCTGATGTAGATTTGGTCTTGGATCTACATGTTGTCATTAGGTATGTGGATTTGGATGCACTTATTTCTGATATGGATGGATGTAATAAGCTGCATACTGATTTGTTAGTGGTGATTCAGATGCTTCTGATGTTTGGATGGATGAATTAGATATGGATAATGTGTAGATTGGTTTTATTGTTCCTAAGGAGTGGAAGCCTTTGGTGAAGATGAAGATGGTTGTAGAAGTTTCTTTGGACATAAAAGTGTGGGACACACTTTTATTTATACCTTGTGAGTTAGATGCTCCTAAAAATTCTAGCAATTTGTTGTAGTTTGTGTTGACCTATTTTGTTCTTTGTTAATTGTTCTTGATGTATTTAATAAGTGTTGTAAGCCTTTTAAGGAATTTGGTATTTAATTTTCATTAGAGGATGACTTGGGGCTCAACATGTATTTAATGTAAGGGTTTATTTAATTTGTGCCTTACTAGGTTGAGTTGTGGCTTAATTGGGTAAAAGTAGTGGGGTTTTGTGGAGTCTTAATGTATTCATTCATTCATTGGAGTTAGTCATAGAGAGTGTGGGATCCATGTTTGAGAAGAGTGTGGAAGATGGAGTAGTTGAATGAGTGATTTTTTTATAACTTTGTGGATAGAGAATTGAATGTAAGGAAGTTTACACATGGATTTTGTGTAAAGTTTGAGAATGGATAGTAGCCAAAGTTTTGGACTTTCTTAGTGGGCTTGCAAGAACAAGTTGAGATCTTCCTTGGAGGTTTCTACTAGAGTGTGGATCTAGACTAGCTAGAGTTGGCATTGTATCTTGAGGGATCTTGAAAAGTTATTATTGTAATTGCTTATGTATTTTGTCATAAACTAGAAGGTCTTATAACCAGGCATGTTGGATGTAAATATTATGAGAATTGGAATTATTTTGGATCTAAATATCTATATTATTATTTATTCATCTATTGTGTGGTTATTTACTAGGGGCTAGGATATCTCCTTTTTGGATTCTCCTGCCTTACGTTACATCTCACTGAATATTGTAGAAGGAACCCATTTTTATAGTTTGATTAGTTGTGACTTTCTTTGTGTACCAAAGCATGAAGGATGCTCATGATTTGTTCAAAAAAGTTCCTAAGACTGAACTAAACACACCAAACCTAAGCCACCAAGTTGTGGAAGAGTTTTAGACAACTTGGTGAATGAGTAGAGTATATACTCTTTGAGCTCCTAATCAACCCTAATATCCATGATTCAATCTTGAAGACTTTTTCTTGATTGCATATGTTAAGTATCACTTCTTGATTGGGCATATGTAAAACCTAGGGTCATGACTCTTTTCTATTAAAATCCTACAATTTTGACATTACATGGATATAAAATACAATGACTTACAATGACAATAGAACATATTGATTATCTTTCCTTAGTTATAAACCTGACGATCATTATAAAGATGAGGTATTTTTAAATGTCACATGCATGAGGAGATACACATCAAGATAGCCGAAAAAAGTCATGGTAATGAAAGGCATGTGTGAATGTGATTGATAAACATAACCTACAATAGTTTGTCAAAGTTGAGCATTCCTAATAAAATCTCTCTACACATGGTGTATGGATGGCCATTCCCTATTCGAATATGATATATGGGACACAAATTTGTGAAATCTTGTGGGGTTATTGAGGTTGTTTGGTCCCCAAAACATAGCAAGAGGGATTTTTCAATTAAATCTAATATGTGGATGAGATAAGTATAAGGGATGTGTATGAATGGCTTGACATAACATTAATATAGCTTCCACATTCATATTGGTTGTAATTGTGGGTTCTAGTGCATGCAATATGCTAAAAAAAATGTTAATTTTTTCCTTTGTAATTCTTGGTTCATTGGAAATAGTTGGACTAGTTTGGTAATCAATGATATTACTAATCCCACAAAGTTTCAATAGATGGAATGCCCAAACATAGATGTCATAGAGGTAAATAAGCTAAAGAGTCCAAAAATTTTCATACCTAACACATATCTACAAATGTGGTGACAATGATGTAAGTTAAAAGACGATCTTCCTAAAACTAATATAATATCATGCTCAAATTTTCCAGTACATATTAAAGATGCAAAATTAAACCTTGAGAAAGCAACCACAAAAATATATTTATGTTTCTATAAGATACAAAAAATAATCAAATAAACTGAATGGATGGGCTATGACATTGACTCATTAATTTAGGTTACCATGTGATATTGATTAATACTATAATGTTGTATATGTAATAACATTGTAATGACTTTGAAGGATATAAGTCATGTGAGAAATAGATGAACAAAGATTAGTTATAAATCTTTCTAAAGATTTAGTTATATAACCAAAAGATTACAAAATTAGCCAAAGTTAACCATGACAAAGGGAAAGTGAGGAGGAGTTCATCTTTTCAAACATCTTAAGGCTATAGGGGAAAGGAAAAAAATTTGAGTACCCATTGTAATAGAGAAGGGGAATATTAATTTCTTGTTTTGCAATTTTTTTCGTAATTAGGAGGATAGAGAAATCATTCGATTTTTCTTTTTCTATGTTCAAAACAAATAGAAATCTATAGTCATTAGATTCTATAGTTTGAGTATCTATTTCTTGGATTGATGCTAATCATATGGTCGCTTCTTTAGTATTTTGAATACACTTGCAATTATTCATGGTTGCAGAACAAAATAATATTTTCTCTATTTTCTCTGTGATGTAAAAGGGATTAACTAAATGGTCTTATGGATATTTAATGTTCTTTACTCTATATTCTAATTTTTAAATCTAATAATCACATTCATCCTATGGTAATGGGAGAATGTTACAACCCTTTGTGTATTTGGGTTAAAGACACACTGAGTTATTTGATTTATTCAATATCTTCTAAGAGGGAGATGTAAATCTAAATTTAGAGGAAGAAAATAAAAACAATGATAATCTATCCAACTATTGGTAGGATTTGTACCTTCATTCAAGCATTTAGGTCATTATTGGCATTTATTTTTGAAGAATTTTCTTTTTTACCAATAGGTATGAGGGAAAAAAATAGTTTTGACAAACTTGAAGAATATGATGATGGAAGTGTTAAAATTGGAAAAGATATTCTATGTCTCATCAAAAGTGGAGGTCCATTAGTGCTAAATGAAAAAATTAGATGTGATGATGCATATTATGTTCAAGGAATAAAGTATAATCTATTGAGTGTTTCTCAGTTGAATAATATAGGCCACAAACTAGAATTTCATAATAGAAAAGTAAAGATATGTGATGATAATGGAGATTTTATTGGTATTATAGAGAAAACAAGAGGTAATTTATTTTACCTATATCCTATTATTAGTACACTTATGTTTGTAAAAGTTAAAGATGTTTGGTTGTGGCATAAGAGATTGTGTCATCTTAACTTTTAGAATATGGTCAAAGTAAGTATAAAGTGAGAGACTCACTGAATCTACATAAACCTGGATAGCTCTATGAAAATAATGCCAACTTAGTAAGATGACTATGTGAAATTTTAAAAGAAAGACACATTCAAGTAATAATATTAAGGAGTTAGTTCATACTGATTTGTGTGGTCCTATGAGAGTTAAGAGATATTATGGAGATAGATTTTTTATACTATTTTTTGATGATTATTATAGAATGATGACTCTCATGTTCATTAAGTTTGAGTCATATGCATTTGATATGTTAAAATTGTATAGAGAAAGAGTTGAAAAAGGCACTAGAAAATAAATAAAATGTTTGAGATCTAATAGAGGTGGTGAGTTTATATCTAGTAAATTCACTATATTTTATGTGGATCATGGAATTAAAAGATAAATATCTACACTGAAGACACCTAATAGAATGGGGTTGTAGAAATAAGAAACAAGTCAATTTTTTATTATCTTGGAATAATGCTAACTTAAAATAGAGTTGCACAAATTTTCTAGAGAGAATCCATAAGAACTAGCCTATATACACTCAGCTAAGTTCAATTAAAGAAAGGACCAAACAAAAGATCCTATGAACTCTTGTATGGTCATACACTCAATGTGAGTTAGTTCAAAATATTTGTAAGTAGTTGTTAAATTCAAAAAGATACAAGGAATGAATAATTTGATTCAAAAGGTTGTGAACTTATATTATTAGGTTACTCTACTAGAAGAAAGGCTTATAAATGATTGAAGAAAGCCACTAACACTATGATTGAAAGTGAAAATGTTAGAATTAATGAATTTTCATATAAGAAAGATGAGGAGAGAAAAAAGGAACCTAATGGTTTCAACAAGTTTATATATATATATATATATATATATGGACCTAAAACTATACTTGAACATGAAACTAAGTCATTAGAATGGTTCACAAAGAAACACAAAAAAACTACCAAGAAGAAAACTACATTGCTTGAGCCACAAAAAAAAGAACTTGAGTATAATGCTAAGGCTTGACCGAATGTTTAGATAATGTTGGAGATCACCAAGAAGAAGCTATCTCATTCTTTAAGATTTTCATGATCTCCTCTAATAGAGAAAAGCACATTTTTTATTCTTTGAATATACTAGTCAAATTTTTCACCATTCATCATTCCTATGTCATAAAACTTTATTTTTAGTCTATCTACATTAGATTTCTACACATTTTAATCACCACTATCAATTTTCCTTAACTTTTTCCACATATGATGAGTAGTGTCACAATCTTGAACATTGATGAATTCTACATCAGAAATAGTACATTCAATGGCTTCCATAGTTGACGTATGCTCTATTTTTTATCATCAATTAATTTTTATGGAAGGTTCCTATAGGGTACAAATACCTTGTAATAACATGATTCTAATATTGGTATATCATAACTTTGAGATAAAGATTCATTCTCCTACACCAAATTGGATAGTTCTCCCTTATGAACTTAGGACATTCCTTTGGTATCATCCTTGGATCATGCCCTCAAGATATCAATCTTCACCACAAAAGAGGAAATAAATTTTGATGTAAATTATTAGTCCTAAGGCATCAGATAAATGAGAGGGGGTTAATAAGTAATCAACTAATTAAATAAAATTTAACCACTTAAACCCTTATCATAACATTGACTTAATAATAGACAATACTACAATAAAACATATAAGAAGAACGAAAAAATAATGCAATACCAACAAAAATATTGGGTCTCATAGAAATCTAACTTGGATGAAAACCATGGTGGGAATTAGTAGCAAAAAATAATGCACTCTTCTAAGCTACATTATGTTAGGAGCTTAATTCTTTTAGGAGTTCACAATGACACTTTCAAGTGCAACTTAGTCAAGAGATTTACCCCTATACCTATTAGGATATTTAAATTATCATTAGTATCATGTTAGAGGAATTAAAACACTAAATAAAGTACTACCATATTAAATAATTTACCATAAAGGGTCTATTAGACTCCACCTAATTAAGGGATTTTAGTACTCCAACTGTTAGGGAATAATAGGTAGAATGATATATATAATAACACCCACTTTCAATTGTAAAATCTAATATCTAGCACACACAAACACTTCAATTCAAGTCAATCCCAACTATCTTATAGATTGATCGCATGTTCACATTCACATATCCCACATGATCAACACATAATTCTTGAACACCTTTATCAAATATATTATGTTCCTCAAATAGTTGAATGTTAAAAAACTATCTTTTTCATGTAAGTTCCCATATAAACATCTTTCCTATATTGAATCATCCCACAATTAACTTTACATTTCAATTCATGAAGAACAGTTAAACAAGTTTTGACCAAATATATCCTTCTTCTAGAATCATCATGATATATTTACTTTTATCATTGGAATACTAAGTAATCACCACTAATAATTACTACATGTTGGAATTCACTATATCATCCATCTCATTCATTGATCTTTGATCTACCATGGTATCTCAAGACCAAAAATGACTTATCTAGAATCTTTTTCTATCACCATTGTATTTGATCACCAATCATCCAAATGAGTTATAGTCATAACCACAACATATATAGACCATGTTACATCTTGTCCTATAAATGATCCACTTAACCCTTCATAGACTTTACAAACCAATCGAATCTCATATTACCTATCACTAACTATTCTAGAAGTTGTACTGTGAACCTTTACCAAATAATAACTTACTTAAACCATTATATCAATAGTATAAATTATACATTTGAATTTTAGAGACACCCCTAAGTGCTTCATAAGAATATAAACCTCTAAAATTAACTACATTATGTGGGTGAGTGCATCAAGCTAGTGTACAAAAAAGTTGACACCCAACAAAGAAAACCAAATCTAAAAAACCCAATTAGGGCTTCGATAACCCAATCACATTTTAAGAAATATAAATTATTTCTTCTTCACACATTTGAAGGCATTTTTATACCCTCAAATGATAGTATAAATGTAGATTCAATAGTAAGAAGCCAAAACCCAATATGGTTTGTAAGGAAAAAACATTTTTTTTGGATTTTTCATCCATGGTGACCAACAAACAAGGTATGTCTTCATTCTCCTTGTTTTTTATGAATTTTTCCATGATAGTTTGTAATTTTTTTTCATAATTTTTAAGATTTTTAATTTGTTTTCAAAATTTTCAATTCTTTTTTAAGTTTTCTAATATTATATGCATCAATGAACCTAAGAAAATGAGGGAGAGGTGAAAGACCACATCCTACACAATCAAAACCTCTACCGATCGTGATGCAACCACAAAATAGAATAGCCATTATGACAAAAATATAAAGTCCTTCACCTATAGTGATACAATGAAAAATCCTCTACTCAATGTTCCCATTCAACAACCATCACCTCCTATAAAACCTACATGCATACCATTACATTATTCAAATACTACACAAGAGGACCTCATAAACTTCCTTACACAAAATAGTGCTCACATTACCCAAATGATAATTGGTTTTAGTCATCTACACTTTCTCAGCACTCAACCCTAGAAAATACACTTCAACAAATGGCCCAAAATTTGAATGAGGTTTATAGGGAGGTTACGAAATGGGGTTCATGGAGGGATAGGTGTTGTGCATTTTATGTCAATGGATTATCATATAAAGAAGTAAAATATAAGGACATAAAGAAAGATACTATTTTTTTTTTCATTGATCCTATATCTAGCAACTCCCTATTACACACAACCAAAAAAAACATATTCATTGGTGCACTCATACTAGGATGAGACCATGTTTTTGGGATAGGTGGTATATGGTATTTTACCTACCACCATGTAATAATTATGAGGTTCTATATTTTTTGAGAAAGCTATACCATGAGTTCATCCTTAGTGAGAAGCCAAATTTCTCTAGCATCTATGAGTTCCAAGGTAGAGGACATGCTCTATATAGGATAGACCTGGAGCTCATGGGGTGGTACCAGAACACATGAGAGGAGATGTACAACACAAAAATAATGCTTCATGTTGTGCTCTAAATAATTTTAAAGGAGTCTATTTTTTTATAGACTCTTTGTGCAAATGCATCATTGCCAGATGTCATCATTGAGCATGGCTCATAGTTAGGTGGTTTTTCTTAACCTATGACACATCAACCATCATCAAATTCACCTTTAAGATCATCACAACCTAAGACAGCTCCATCATCATCACTTATGGCACATTTACTATCACTAGATGTTCTTTAGGGTCATCACAACCTATGGAAGCTCCATCGCCATCACCTATATCACGAGTGTCATCCTCGCTTGTATCACCTACAACACTAGTTTCATACTCAGTTGTGCCACCTTCATCATGATCATGTGCATCATTATAATCTTTGGGACCCAATCAAAATTTATGTTTTAGTTGTCAGTGGATGCGTGATGGGATGGATAGTGGGGCATGTCAAGATGAAGTTTCATCTCATCCATGTTTACATTGTGGGAAGACTTGTTATTCATACAAAAGTGGGGTTTTCACATGCATAGATGATTTGATGATGATGATATTTGGTAGACAAGACACATAGGTTTATTTTTTTGATGTTTGATATGATATTATTTAATAACCTAAATATCAAAAATGTAATTATTTTTTGTTTTATAGAACACTCTAGATTGATATGTGAATAATATGCAATGTAGGGTGCAAAAAGCGATATGAGAACACCATAAAGTACTCATTCTACTAGAGGTTCAAGGCTAGGAGAAAGAATACCTAAGGTAAAGTTTTTTAAATATTCTTAAAAGTACAATAATACAATGTCTTTAAAATATTGTTTCTTAATTGGTATGACACTAACAACACAAATTTCCCTAAATTTTGTTTCTTAATTGTTTTAGAATGAACACCCAAACTCTAAAAGTTTTACAAGGAAGCTAATAGAATATCCAAGTCCAAGTTTAGTTGACAAGTTCATGTCATCTAATTACATCATATCAAGTTTTTAGCGTACTGAAACCTTTCCATCTCTTGCACTCATTATTCCTCTTTTATGTCCCATAACTATCATCCCTCATTCATCCAACCCATTTATAAGCCTTCCTCCATTTCATACCATTATTTAAACCCCTCTTATAAATCTGCTTCCATCTCCTATAATCATTAAAACCCTCCCATTGATTAAATCCATCCAATTCCCATCCACATCTCTTGCTCCTAGCATTACCCAAACTGCATCCAACAAACCTCATGATTTTTGAGATAATTGATGAAACATCGTAAAAGTAAATATTTTTTTAGTTTTATAGAGAAATATAGATTGATATGTGAATAATATGCAATGTAGGGTGTAGCTAGCAATACTAGAACACCATAGAGTACTTTTTTTGCTAGAGGTGAGAGGCTAGGAGCAAGAACACCTAAGGCAAAGTATTTTAAATATTCTTAAAAGTACAATAATACATTTGCTTTGAAATATTATTTTTTAAATGGTATGACACTAACAACTCAAGTTTCCTTAAATATTGTTTCTTAATTATTTTATAAGTCTCAAGGAATTTTTACAAGGATGCTAGTAGAATATCCAAGTCCAAGTTAAGTTGATGAGTCATGTCAGATAATTACCTCATGTGAAGTTTCTAGCATGTTGAAACCTTTCCATCTCCCGCACCCATCATTCATCTTCCATGTCCCATACCTATCATCACTCTTTCATCCAACCCACTTATAGATCCTCCTCCATTTCCTACAATTATTGTAACCCCTCTTATAAATCCTCTTCCATCTCCTAACATTATTGAAACCATCCCATTCATCAAATCCATCCAATTCCCATCAATTTCTATTTCTCCTAGCATTACCCAAACCTTGTCTAATGAACCTCATGATTTCATCATCCATATACCCATCCCCATCAAAGAATTTTCACATTACATAGGGTGTCTTATAGGAGTGTAGATATCATGAATATATACTTGTATTTGTTGATGGGGTGCTATAAGTTCATTCACATCTCTCTTTTCCTTCCTAGTCTCTTTGTTTTTAATTTAGGCTTTGTATCCTTTTTGAGCCCCAAATTTTTGAATCTTTCAACTATCCTTCCAATCTTGTCCTCCAAGTATTTCTTGTGTGTTATTTCCCTCCTATGATCTTCTTCTTGTTATTATTTCTTCTTTCCATTTACAATGTTACCTTATATTTATAACAATACTCTTTACTATTTTATAGGGCTTTTTGGGGGCTGAAATTTCTCAAGTTGACGATGCCACACTTTTTGCCATGAACTTTGGTGTTGACACCTATGTGATATCATAACTTGCACACCTATCAAGTTTAAAATTTGACTTGAACTCATGATTTATCTTATTGATTCTTCTCATGTTAAATTTGTTTCTACTTTAGGGTACTCCACACAACTTGAGGTCTAGAGGAAAGGGAAGGATATCAACCAGAACACCCAAACAAAAATAGGTATTAAATACATGTCAAGTTTATCTTTTGAAATTTATTATGAATGAATTTATATACATGTACTCAATATTGATGAATACATTCTAACTTTTTCGTTGAACAATTAAGTTTCTTAGTGTTGATGAATGCATCTAAGACTATTAATGTTGCGGCAATGGAAGAGGTAAAAATTCATATTTTCCTTCTCATAAATTTTAGGTTATAGTATGCATTCTTTCTATTTACATATTAAAAATTTTCATTTACAAATGAGTACATTTTTTTCTAGTTTTATAGAAATTATCAATAATTTGTCTTATTAACATGTGTTATTTATCTTTTATCGATTGCATCACTCTTTGAGACTTAGTACAAATCCTTTCCCATTTCATTTTGTTAGAAGTCTTGAGTGTCAAAGATTGGGTCAAATACAATAGAGGCTAGAGGTATGAATGTAGATTCTTAGTTGAAGATCTCTTGTGATGTCAATTTGAATTGCTTGTGTGTGTGATAGAAATTCCTAATGTCTACTCTATAATTCTAACATTAATCACTTACCATACAAGTTGTGCCTCATACAAGAACTAGTTCTTTAGTGGTTGTACATCTTTCTAGCACACGATATTTAGGTTAGGCTATGGTACATTTTTGTATTTTTACTCTATTTGAAATCCATAATGCCACTCTATAATAGTAACATTTTATCGTTACCATATAGGTTGTGCCTCATACTAGTATTGATTCATCAATGGTTGTGCCTCCTACTAGCATTGGAGATCTCGCTCAAACTATAGTATGTTTATTTTTACCTCTATTTAGAATCCATAATGCCACTCTATTATTATAACATTTTATAGGCTACCATACAGGTTGTGCCTCAAACCAACACTGATTCATCAATGTTTGTACCTCTTGCTAGCATGGGAGATCAAACTATGGTTGCAATACAACTTTTGGTTTTCTAATCTATTTGGAATCCCTAATACCGCTTTATAATTCTAACATATTATCACTTTCCATATAGGTTGTGCCTCATACCAACACAAATTCATTGGTGGTTATGCCTCCCATGAGAATTGATTCATTGGTAGTTGTGTCTCCCATCGCCACTCTACCTCATCATTTTGTTAGGAGTCCCACCCATTGATGAAGGATCCCATTACCATTACCATTTAGTCCAATTTCATGAAAAAGGGATGAGGTAATTAACAAATCAACTATCCAAAATATTGAACCTAATTTCTAGTTATTTTCATAGTACTTACAGATAAGATATTTGATATAGTATTTTAAAAAATCTTCTATAGATACCTAGCGAACCATAGACTGCATGAAAGAGGCTCAATTTTGATGATCCAACATAGTCATAGATATTTATAGTGATATAAATATGTAGTTGTGGTCATTACATGATATTGACATATATATGACTTTTCTATTCTATATATTCAAGATTTGTATTGTGCACATTTGGTATTTCTATTGTACACATTCAACATTTGTATACATTCAACTTTTATATTGTACTGATGAGACATAGCATCTTTTTTTAACTATATGATTGATATGATACAATATATTATTCATTTTGATATACATTAAACTTGGATTTCCATCCAACTTGTTCAGTGTGTGCATACAAACTTGTATTTCATCTTACTTTCTTGCAATTAATCAAACACATGAATGTTCATTATTTTATACACAAAATATAACATGTTTATCCAATTCATTATAACATGTAATCAAGCTCGTATGTCACTTATTTTTATGTAATAATATATGAAAAGTAAAAATATTTTTTGTGTCAAAGATCATAGCTCAATAGTGCTTAGAGACCCTTAGTGATGCTTCCATTCAATGTGGTTGATACCATTTAAAGGACATTGTGCTTAAAAAAAAGTTGGCCCTAGGCTAAACTCAGCCAACTAGAGATAACAAAGTAGATGATTTGATCCTAGGATCAATGGTTTGAAATATACACAACCTTTCTCATTTGAGTTGAGAAACACAACAACTTTTTACATTAGGTGAGTAAGGCATGCCAATTCCAAACAAAGTCAAATCTCTAAAAACTAAGATATATTTTTGTAGGCCTTGACAACCCAATCCTATAGAATTTGATAGTTTTTCAATGCCTCACACATACTCAAATAAATTCTTGCTCAAACATTACATCCTGATGGTGCTTAGAGAACCTTAAGAACACTATTATTCAGTGTGGTTGATAGTATCTAAGGAATAGTATGGTTGAAACAAGGTTGGTCCTAGCCTCAAACTAACCAACCAGATCTAATAGAGTAGATGATTTGATCCTAGGACCAATGGCTTGAAATATGTACTCAACCTTATTTTTTTCAACTAAGAAAAATTTAACTTTTTCCATTAGGTGATAAAGGGATGTGAAATCCAAAAAAAGTCAAATCTCTTAAAATAGAGATAGGTTGTTGTAGGCCTAGACAATGTGATCTTGTAGCATTTGAGTATTTTTTAATACCTTTCACAATTTGAGAGAAATGCCCACTCAAAGATCACAACCTAATGGTGCTTAGAGACCCTTAGGGATGCTTCCATTCAATGTGGTCGATAGTATCCAAGGGACAATGTGGATGAAATGAGGTTGGTCCTAGCCTCAAACTGACCAACTAGAACTAATAGAGTAGATGCTTCAATCCTAGGACCAATGGTTTTAAATATAGACAACCTTGCCCATTTGAACTAAGAAACACTACAACTTTTGGCATTAGGAAAGAAAGTGATGCCAAATCCAAAAAAGGTCAAATCTCTAAAAAATGAGATAGGTTATTGTATGCCTATACGATGCAATCTTGTAGCACCTAAAAGTTTACCAATACCTCAAATGAGCTCAAATAAATGTCCTCTCAAAGATCACATCCTAATGGTTCTTGGGGGCCATTAGGGAAGCTTTTATTTAGTGTGGTTGATAATGTGTAAAGGACATTCTAGCTGAAATGAGGCTGGTCCTAGCCTAAACTTGGCCAAATGAATCTAAGTAGATAGTTTGATCTTCAGAACAACAGTTTGAAATATGCATAACCTTTCTCATTTTAACTAAGAAATACTACAACTTTTGGCATTAGGTGAGAAAAGGATGCAAAATCCAAATAGAGTTGAATCTTTAAAGAATAAGATAGCTTGTTGGAGGCCTAGACAACACAATCCTAAAGCACCTAGTAGTTCATCAATACCTCGCATGAGCTTAGAGAAATGTCGATGCAAAGATCATTGTACGATGGTGCTTAGAGATCCTTAGGGAAACTTTAGTTCAGTGTGGTTGATAGTGTTTGAGGGATGTTATGGATGAAATAAGGTTGACCCTAACCTAAACCTAGCAAACCAAAGCTAAGGGAGTAGACAATTCAATCTTAGGACCAATAGTTTGAAATATAAACAACCTTGCTCATTAGAACTAAGCAACACTATAACTATTTCCATTAGGTGAGAAAAGGATGGCAAATCCAAAAAAAGTTGAATCTCTAAAAATTGAGATAGTTTTTTTTAGGCCTAGACAATGCGATCTTGTAGGACCTGATAGTTAGTAAATACCTCATACAACCTCACCAATATTTAGGAAAGAAGAATTGAGGGGTGTACACCGTGAGAAAGAATTGTTGGAGGGTATAAAGTTGATACAGTGACATACCATCGAGTGACATTCCTTAATAATGGGTAATTTTTTGAGTTTATGTTTATTATATATGTTGAATTAAAGGTTTACATTGAAATAATTAGTTTTGAAAGTGATTAGAGTGTGAAGTTGTAGAACGCCCTAATTTTGAGAAGCAAGTGGTGAGGATTTGATGTTTGGGAATTTAAAAATAGCCAAGTGGAATTTAAACATATTGAATCTATGCTTTTGACACCTAATTATATATTGCAAAAAGTTCATAACTTAGGGGTTAAGGATAAAGAGTAGTTTCTTTGTAAAAGTGGCCAATTTTAATCCTAAATAAGGGTGTCATAGTGTTACAGAAAGGGCATGGTCCAAAAAAACCCTATCCAATATTTTCATATGTTGTAGAGAAGCCAAATGGGTATCCAAATATATAAGTTTTTTGTCTAATGTTTTTGGAAAGTATGGAGAAAAATGCAAGAGGATAACCATCTAGGTGTCATTAGGCCTATTAGGTGAACTTTGTATTTCCCTTATAACTCCATATAAGTTGAAGATAATTGAATATTTTTTAAGGATGCATTATCATCAATTTCACACAAAAGAGTTCAAAAGCCAAAATTATAACCATAACAATAAAGTCAATGCACAAATTTATAACAATAATGTACAATATTTATATCTCTTATCCATTTTATATACAAAATTTGGTATCTAAATATGTACATGTGACATCTCTCATTGGATTTTTATAAAAAATATTGCATATAAATATGTACATGTTACATGTTGTCTCTTATTTATATACAAAATTGCAACATTCTACATAACATATATATAAAATTTTCAAAAATATTATATCATATGTAGAATGGTTCAGCTATATAGCACACAATCAATCAAGGGAACCTTTTGGATCAGCTCTAACCCTTATTGTATCAAGTATTTCCTTGTGATCAGATTCAAATACTTTCCAAAACTTCTTGTTAAGAGGCCTATCATGATATGGTATCAATTGAATATTTTTTGCAACAATAAGGTTAGAGTAATGAAGAAAATGTTTATGTGTCTCAAAATCCTTGAATAACCATGCGCTAGAATTCTTGACACGATACATAAATTTAACCATAAAGATAATTTAAAGAGAAAATTGATACATTATACATGATAAATTTACTTAAAGAGATCTTCATGGTAGGGGAAAAAAATATACTACCTTCTAAGATATGTGCCTTTCATAGCGATAGATCCTATTGGGTACTCAATATCCTTACCATCAATGATTGTAGCTATCAATCTCTTATTTACCTCAATACACTAACATATAAATAAATATGTTCCTTTATAATTATTCTCATATGCAATAATTGTATATACTTGACCTCCATTATATAGAAGGATAATTTAATGCCAAAATTGAAAGTACTCTATTTTAACCAAGTATTAAATTGATAACTTAGTACCTAGTTCAACTAGGTTAGATACATGCTCAAAATTTGTTGATGCTTCAATTGGGTTAAGTTGTAGTAAGTTGATATGAATCAATTTGATGCAAAAGTCTACAAGAGTATTGCTTAACCCACTCTTTTGATTCACCTTCATCCCATAAATAATGCATACAAGAAGAGAAAAAACATGCAAGCTTTCTTGTATGCTTTTTCTCACTTGATCCTATAAGTGTAAAACAATCTTGTAAAATTTCAATGTTAGGTGCATGTATCAAACAAAAATATCTAGAAACCATAGGCTTACCTATATTACCTAGACCCATCTTAGAATTACAACATTGGGTAATTGTTTTAGAAAATTCTAATATTATGCCACCTTCGTACTTTAATTCCTATGTAATAAGGGATATTTTCACACATACTCCAACACCATCATGCTCTCCCTTTCCATGTCCCACCTCAGTAAAATTCCAAAAAAAATTGTACTCCACTTGTCATAGGCATCATACTCAACCAATAGAATATCCTTGCATTCTTGAATTGTGTGGTGCAATTGTGTAGCAATTTATTGTGTTGATTGTATCTTACATCTATTTCCCTCAAAGTGTCATAGAAAAATAAAAAACATCCTTGAAAAAACTTTGATGAATGAGTTTGATCATCGCTGATATAGAAGTGATAATCTCTTAATATGTTTATGTCCTCCTTTGTGCTATCATATTCATGAATAAATTGTTACATGTAAAACACATGACACTTGTATAGAGTTGTAATACATTGGTTGCACTTCATTTTGAGGTTTTAGTGTATATGTTTCAATGAAGTCAAAAACTAACATAGTCATACCTAAGGTAAATGTGTCCTTACACAACTTGAATTACTCATCTAACCATATAGCTCTATGTGTATGACCTATGTACTCATAAACTATATTCGCTTAAAAAAATTTCATAAAATCAGCTACACATACATCAATTTTCACTAATTCACACCTCTTTAATTCTTTTCCAATTTTAACATCATATATAACCAACTTTTACTTTCCAAGATAAAATAGTGTCTTACCAATTTCATGTTTGCTATCTAGATGTAGGCATATATACAAATTTTGAAAACCACCACATTGAGGAAAACAACCTTTCAAACACATGGTCTTATAATAAATGCACCCATAATATCTTTTACATAACTTAAACTTGAAATAAATTCTCTTGGTGACTTAGGAATTAATTGTAGATCACATTCCCGCAATATGTTGTTAGTATATAAAGTACAACATATATAATGATAAACATCATAATTCTTATGAAAACTCAACATGAACCCTACAACATGGAGTGCATGTATGATTTATCTTAAAATAGAATGGTTTTTTCATGTCAAAATTCCTTTGACTAATTTTAATTTGAAGAAACATTTCTTAAAATTGTGTGAGTCACATCCAATTTTTTTTTCAAGTGGCTCATGGTTTGTTTTTCCAATTCCTCTTTTGACAACATCTTATTGGTTGGGTGAAGCCTTTGTTTACTCACACCAAAAGTTTTCAATTAATGTTCTTAGTGCACCAAAAATAACTTTATCCTTATGTGGGATTCTACCTTGAAATGACCAAAAAGAAATCTCATTAGAATTCTTAATTTTCTCTCACCTCACTAAGGCTTTGACTAACTTTTTTCTACTTATCCAAGTAATGATTTACTTTTTTTTTTCTTATCATACATTTTTTGCCATTTATTTTTCCATTATGGTTGATGGGAGGACCCATTGACTTGTAGTAGAATCTTAAGTATGTTCTTTTAAGCCAATTGACCAGTATGCATCAAAGAGATTTCTAACAATTTTTCTTTCACCACTTTTTATAGATATTCTTAACCCCAAATTTCTCATTGTCTCTCTAAATTTCAGATTTTTGACCATTTCAACAACAAGTTGGCATCTTAAAATGTGATTTAATTTTTTAAAATAGTTATTCCAAATATTTTGAACAATTCTCCTACAATTTCTTTCTAGCATTTTCTCATGCATTGAATTCAAAATATTTTCATCAATATGAATTAGAAACTTTATTTTTCTACAAATTATTCTATGAGATGTTGATGTACATACATGCTCTACATTTTATTAGTTACATTATAGTGCATTTATCATTTCAACTTTATATGTCACATTAGGTGTCATAAGTGTATTTGTCACAATAACTTCAATTGGGGTATGTTAAACATTTTTGTTTGTCAAATTTGTTTGCATTTGTGAGGTCAATAGAAATAGGTATATTTTCATCACTTAAATTGGAGGCATTTGATGATGTACCTTCACATAATCTCCTCATACACTCCCTTGTTTGTGCCTTTGATGTCTCTCATTTTTCAAGAATTCCTCTTTGTTCTTTCCCATGATCGTAGATTCAAATTACCCTATAAACAAAAATATGAATAAAATACACAATAAAATACAAAACTAAACAAATTTGCATCATTATTTTATGATTAGTCACAAGATACAAACATAAACTAACATGTGGACACATGATTTAATAGAACCAATTCATTATTTCCAATAAAATTGTCCTATAAATAATAATAGTATCAAAAACAAAATTAAACAAATTTGCATTATTATTTTATGTTGGCACATGAAAATAGATCAAATTTAGCATTCTCAAGCACAAAATACCTTGATACTTGCATACCTAGTGTAGGTAACATGAATACATATGAAGCAATAGTAGAATCTTGTAGACCACACTCAAACAACATAATAACCATTGACATGTTTTGTTTATATCCTTCAATAACCAAATAGGGTTATTGAGTCCTGATTGAATTATCCATAATGACTAATAACCCAATCAGATTTTTTAAAATTTGATCAAGTTTTGTATTACTACTAGACAAACGAAGAGAGAGAGAGAGAGAGAGAGGGAGAGGGAGAGAGAGAGAGAGAGAGAGAGAGAGAGAGAGAGAGAGAGAGAGAGAGAGAGAGAGAGAGAGAGAGAGAGAGAGAGAGAGAGAGAGAGAGAGAGGATAATCACACACAAAATATATGTAAGAAAATATGCAACAACTATAGCTACAAGAATCATAAGAAGAGAATATACAATATGCTTCTATAAGTGAAGCTCTTAAAGAGATAGATAAGAAAGAAATCCTAATATAAAATTCCATGAACAAATTAAAAACTTTATTTCAAGTCTTCTAGTGTTGTGAGGATAAAGCATATATAATCTCTTGACATGTTTGTAATGACACTAAGATTCAAGCTTAGACATTTACATAATGCAGCCAACTAAAGATTCAAATTTCAATGTTAATTGTATAATAGTAATAATAATTTAAGTTTCATCATTTTCATATGAATAAAAAATCCAAATAATTTACTCATAATCAAAATTACTCATAACTTGTACAATATAAATATAAATTAATAGCATAGCCTTATTCACATGTCAAAAGATACAATAAAATCTAATTATACTATTTCTTTCCCTTATTTTTGGATGCAAATTACACTAAAATGAAATACTTAAAACATAAACTATATATATATATTACAATAACCAATAGTGTCATACATTAACAATCTTATGTATCAAAGTTGTAAGTCTAATAATGTCATGCATCAAATATATAAATTTATGTATACATCAAATGTATGTCAAATATGTTCACTAACATTAAATTCAAGATATATGTCCACTAATGCTTATATTTGTATCCATCTCTAGACCTTCTCCTTCCCATGAGGGGAAGGAAACAAATCCCTAGATGCCTCTAGTTGTCACATGGAGGGAGGTGATGGGGATTTTGGGGTCTTCATCACACACTTGCTCATACTCTTAGACGCTCCTCTCTATCTAGAGGTGATAGAAAAAAAGTATATATGAATCAATAATTTTTATACATTGAAATAAAACATGTGTACATACAAAATTGATTATTTTCTTACTGCCATCAAATAGTCACTCTGTAGATACACTTGAGAGGCACCCGAACTATTAGGAGTAACAAGGCCCTACAAAAATTCAATTAATATAAAAACTCAATCATACTTATGAATTCTATTTGAAATATTAGTACTAAATATTTTAAATAAAAAATTAAACTATGAAAACTCTTTCATAGCTCACTTAATGGCTCTAAACTAGACATCGTAACAACAACTCCATGATCACTGGACTGGTGAAGATGAGTAGTCTTTGATATCAACAACTACGAATAGTATAATAAAAATTACATATTTTTTAGGAGTTCTAAGGGGGAGGGAGAGACAGAGGGGGGGGGGATAGGAGAGAAAGAGGTGGAGAGAGAGAGAGAGAGAGAGAGAGAGAGAGAGAGAGAGAGAGAGAGAGAGAGAGAGAGAGAGAGAGAGAGAGAGAGAGAAGGGGGTAGGAGACAAAGAGGGGGGGAGAGAGAGGGGGGTTTAAGCATTACACAAAGAGAAACCACACTTAAGAGTAAAAAGTTAGATAGAGAGAGGTTAGTATATAGTGAGATATATCTTAGGATTTTTTTAATTAATTAATTTTTTTAATAATTTGTGTGTGTGTGTGTGTGTGTGTTTGGGAGAGAGAGAATCACAAATCTATTAGCATTTGTGTTTACCTATTGATTGTGTATTTGGAAAATAATTGCTACCTATTTTATATTTTTCTTAATTCAAATTCATTATAAATAAAATTTTGAAGTCATAGGATTTATTTCTCTACATCATGTTGTATATCTCTTCAATATCTTTCCAACACATTTCTAATGGAGTCAACCAGACTTCGTAAGTAAAATTTATGGCCTCTGGAGTAAAGCCTACTTTTAGTTCTTCAAAACTTAATTAGGTTTTGAACAAGTAAATTTTACTTGTTCAAAACTCTATCAGGTTTTGAACAAGTAAAATTTACTTCTTCAAAAACCCATCGAGTTTTGGATGCTTTCATTTTTTAATTTTCATAACTTGATATGGTAATTTGAATCCAAAAAACCTAATTGGCTTATTTGGATTCAAAAAACTCCATTGGGTTATGGCTTGATGATAGCCTAGGGAAACAACCTAAAGGCTTGTAGACTATTTTCCCTCCATTTTTTTTCCGTTAGACATTTTTTCATCTTTTAAGATCAATTCTTGTCTTTTTCTTATTTAGGTTTGCTAATGGTGAAGTGGGTATCTCTAAAATAATCACCATAGTCTTCTACATCTTCTTAGCTTTCTAACCATATAAAGTTTTTACTTTGTGGACATCATTAACATCGTAACTTTAATTACTTTTACCAATGCCTTGACAATCCTCATAGACATATGTCTACCATTTAATTTTTTTTTTTGATATAATTAACCAAATTTAAAATAAATTATATATTATTTCTCTACACTTGATTCGATACACTTTTAAAAAGGAAGTTTCCATTTTTCAATTATATTGCTGCAAGTTATGCTCAACATGCCAATAGGTACCAAAATCTCTAGATGTAGTTAGTTCAATAATTCATAAAATAACAAAATACTCATCAAAAAATTACAAAAACATACACAACTTCTAGATATGATGCTTATCTATCATCATACCAAAGGGATTTTTTAAATACCAAATATATAACTATGTCTTTTGTGATGCACATGAAAACAACTATGATATGTTTTCTAAAAGAAATTGGAATTGTTTTTTGTGTGCATTGGTTTTGATCCACCTAATATTATACATTTTGTAAAAAATCTAGTATTTTAGAAAGTAGATTCAAATTAGTATAATTTATATGTTTTATACATCTTGTCATTGTGAGTGGATGACCCTCACACGTCTCATCCAAGTTCAGGTAAAACTCAATTTTAGAAAAAAAAAGTTGTCCACTTATATTGAACCTTTTTCACACCATCTTGGTTCACTCACCCACCTTATCCATCACTTTTTTACTTATACATGCTAGGAATATTACATCAATACTTGGCATAAAGAGAAATACAATAATTAATCATCATGTAACTGAATTTGTATCGTGATAACTCAAGATATCACCTACCATTACTATTTATGCCAACAAAATGAACTAGGTATCTATCAAATGATGAAAAAATCCTTTAAAATGCATATAAAATGCCATCATACTATATATTAAAGGTGAATTCATGGCTTCTAAAATATATAGACTCCTTATTTCTCAAGAATTAAACCCCTAATTAGTGTTTTCATTTTTTCAAGGCGAAACTAATTTGATGACAAGAAAACCAATCATAAAAATAGGTGCATAACTTATGTGCTTAAAAATCTAGGCACCAAAACAAGTGGTTTTATTTTAACAAGTCATGGGATAAATGTATGGTTTATCCCAACTTCAAGAGAAGCAATTATTATGGTCCCATAAAACTAGTGAAAAAATATATATAAGAGAGTCAAGAATATAGTCACATGATTTAATTATATATTTAATGTTGATATCTGATAATATCAAGGTTAAAACTCAAGAAACATATGTTGTGGGTGACATCAATGGGTGAACCCACACTATATGATGCTCATACCAAAAAAAAAATTTTACACAAAATTTGTACAAATTATACTCTTAAACCTTTAGATAACTATATTAAAAGTTTTGATAACCAAACCATCAGAGTGGATAACATTTGAGCTCTATAACTCTACTTTGCTCATTAAGGGTTGTTGATGACGATTATGACATGGGAAAATCTAGCCCCTCCCACTCAGGAGGTTTGCCTAGACTTATGGATGGTTTTGTCTAGTGGGAAATGCCTAGATTCTTGAAGTACCCTAGAAGGAGGGGGAAGTTGACTTCTTTAGCTTCATCCTATTTTCTAGATGATTTAGAATTTCTATGGGCTTTGGGGCCTAGGGCTTGTGAGACAAAGCTAGACATAATTGACCCTAATCCAAGTTAGAAAGGTATGCCATTTATATATCCCTCAAGGCCCAAAGTTTATGAGTTATAGATAGGCATGGTTGACCCCACGCCTTAGACTTTCCCCACTATCTTGTATGGGGACTCTGGCCTAGAGATCTCCTTGCCTTACATGGTTCTAGAAAATGTTTCTAAAAGTTTTTTTGTTAGCTTGGTCAAATTTTTTTTGGATTAGAGAGCTACCATAGAGATTGTTAGGAAATGGGCCTCCATTAGGTGGATTCTTAGAGGATGGGTCATGATTGCTATCATGATGGGGGAAATGTTTCTTTTTAGGTTTACTAATTAAGAAGATAAAATAAAAGTTTTGGTGGTCTCCTAGAAGTTAGGGGAATACTCATTGATTGTAGCCAAATGGTAGCCTAGTTTCAACCCTAGTGTTGACCTACAAAGAATGGTCCCATCTTGGATTTGTTTCCCAGTTTTTCCATTGGAATTTTGGAATGACAAGGTCTTCCAATGGATTGGGGACTCATTCAGTCTCTTCATTAAGGTGGATGATCTTATGAAAAATAGATCATGACTAGGATTTTCTATAGTTAATGTTAATGTTGTTGTTAATAATACACTCCCTAGTTGTACTATTTTGAGATCAAATTGAAGAATGTGAAGGAATGCTATCAACTATGAGTATGATGAACTATATTTCCAAAACTATAAAAAGTGTGGTCATTTTGTCTCTAGATGCAAAATGGATCTTAGGAAACGGAGTGATAAAGAGTTGGAACCCACAAATCCTCTAGGTACCATAGAGGTGAATCTAGATAAAACCATACAGATGTCCCAGGACCTACCTCTATGCATGGAGGTTCTAGGGAGACAAATGAATCAAGATGGAGCTAAGTCTCATACTGCTAATAGTGACTTGGACAAACTCTTGGAGGAGGACAAAATAGATGGAAGAGGTGGGGTTTCTCTTGAGTGACAAGGTAGACACACAAGGTTCCAATGGTTCCTTGGAGGTTTTGGGGCCTAGCATATAGAATATGGTGGAAAGAATGACCCAAAAGGCAATGATAACAAAGCCATAGATAGAAGTGGAGGAAAATTTTTTTCATCTTAAGGAAGGCCAAGGGTGGATGACTTTGAGAATGGGGACAGAAGAGATATATGTCTCACCACCTCGGGACACCCTTACAATTAATAGTCCATGCATTGAGCTCTAAAAAACTAAGCTAAGTGCAACACTCTCAACTCTGGGTAACCCCTTTAGGATGGAGGGGGGATGGAAGGAACCTAAATGAAAGTCACAAGGCCAAAATAAGGTGGATGTGGGTTTGGAAATAAGGATTTGTAGGCACCCAACAAGAGTTGAAGGAATAGAAGCTACCTCTTGTTAAATTGAAAATGGGTCACAAAAGACCTTGGAAGATACCCAAATAGGTATTTAGGTATTCATGGAATATTAGGGAATTTAATAGTCCTAGGAAATTATTTTTTTAAAAAATTTATGATCAAAGATCATAATGTGGACATAGTTCTCATTCAAGAAGTCAATATTAGTAAAAAAATAATTTCATAAAATAGCCAATTACCATGACTAGGAGAAAAATATTCTTTTATTGAAGCTATGAGAAATTCTATAGGGATTTCCATTATGTGGAACTCCAATATGATCAGAGGACTAGAGATATTTTGTCAACCCCATTTGTGGTGGCTTCCCTCAATGAGGATGATCAAAATTAGGTGTTGTTGAACAAACATGCTCTAAAAACTAGAAGTAGATGCCTCTAGCTCTAGGAGGAATCTTCTAACTGTATGAATACATGGAAGGATTCCCATTTCATGTGTGTGGGAGATTTTAACAACCCCTTATACTCCTTGGAGAAAAAGGGTGTCCTAGATGATATCTTCGAGTGCATACAAGACTTGGAGGGATACTTGAGTGGAAATGACCTCATGGATATTCAACTTTAGGCTATCCAATTTACCTAGTTTGATAATAGGACAGGAAAGAATCTTATTCAAGTAAGACTTGATAGATGATTTATAATGATAGTATGGGATATCCTCCCCTACTACTCACTCCATGGATATGCAAGATTGGTCTCTGACCACTTAATGCTCCTTTTCACTTGGCACTCCAATAATCACCATAGGAAGAAACATTTCCAATATAAAATCATGTGGCACTCACATCCTCAATTCAAATACCATATCAATCATTGGTGGAATACTAAAATACAAGGTTCTACTATGTATCACATAGCGAGAAAGCTTAGAATGATTAGAAGGGAAGTTGACAAGTGTATAAAAAATTTCTTTGGGGATATATTTAAAAAAGAGAGGAAATGAAGCACAAGCTAGAAGATCTACAAGAGAGGATGGTGGAAGGTGACCTTTCAATGGATACCCATGAAGATGAATAGGAGTGGAGACAAAATGGAGCATTGCAATTAGAAGGGAATAGGATTTTTGGAAGAAAATATCTAGAGTGTATTGGCTTCTAGAAGAAGATAGAATTTTTTTTTTCCACAAGTCGACTTCCAAACATAAGAAGAGAAATATGATCCATAGGCTATTCAATAATGACAACATTGAACTTTAGAAGGAGGAGGATCTAGTGAATTGGGTGACCATCTACTTCAAGGATATTTACAACCACCTAGTGTTCTAGTTAGTTCCCACAATAAGTTTTATTTGTTAGGAGCTATGCTCTCAATCATTGACAATGACATGAACCTATTAGAAATAGATAATACTAAGAGGGGCGGTGAATCAGTATTCTACAAACTTTTTCCCACAATGGAATATTGTTAATCACTTTATAACCTAAATATGAAAGTAAACCAACAATTTTGAATAGTAAATATAACCATGCACAAAGAGAACTCATAACACCATTATTTGTTAACAATGAAAACCCTAGACAAGGGGAAAACTCAGTGGGGATGATACCCACAAGATGATTCACTAAACAATAGGATTCTATTAAGGATATTGACCCTATTAGGAGTCTATGAAGTACATATAGTATCTTGAGTCCTTGTTAGGAGACTAGGCCTTGTTAGAAGTCTCAACCTTGTTAGGAGTTTCTTCAACCCTATTAGGAGTTGATAGAAAAAATACAATGTATGCAAGAAGAGCCCACTACTCTAACATGCAATAATACTCACAAGAATATATATATATATATAATAAAGTATATTATGTATATATATATACATGTATATATACATGTATATATATATACATACATATATATATACATGTATATATATATACAAAATATACTTTATTATATATATATATATATATACATAATATACTTTATATACATGTATATAAAGTATATATATATATATATATATATATATATATATATATATATATATATATATATATATATATATATATATATATATATATATATATATATATATATATATATATATATATACTTTATGTCTAATATAGACATAATGTACTTGACACATGTTCTGATCATATATGAGAACTTGCATCACATAAGGCTTTCATATCTTTTAGATAGTTCACACAATTGTTCACATTTGCTATCACATCCACACTTACTACACAATATAAGATTTTTACTTATAAATTACACATTTACAAATCTCTGCTCGATCGGCCTTCATGTCTTCACATGCTTGCCATAATATGAAATAAATTATTGAATAATATCCACATAGTCACTCATCATCACTTAGTAATTATTTCATAACCAAAATAATTCCTCAAGTCATATAATCCAATTCTCTGTCATGCTCTGTTCTACTTTGTTAACTATACCTATACTAGTAATTTAACAGTATCTCACACTGTATTGTCCATACACACCTACACACTGGCATACATCATCATGAAACTATCATAGAGATTTCCTTAATTTTGCATGAACAAACTCTCAACAAGTTATTTGTACACATCACATCCATTCTTTGTGTTGTTGTAAACTATCTAATACTTTGACAATTTTCTAACTCTAAATGCATTAATGAAATGTTGAATATATGTTTCCATAAATAAGAACCATCGATACATCTATCAAACAATATTTCCAAAAATCTTCCCCTTTGGTATTTATGGCAATATTTGGGATAATTGACTAATTCCCAAAATGATGTCATACATAGTTAAAAACCAATAAAAGTGGCTACATAAAACTATCTTCAAAACATAACATTTTATTCATGTTTTGATGGATCATTTCATTACTTATCACTCCTTTATGTTGATACATAATTACATAAGTGTACTCCCTCTTACATATACAACTTACAACTATACAATTTTCCTTCTGACGTCAAAGGAAAAGGTATCAAAAAAAAAACTATATCAACAAAAATAGGTGTACTGCTACTGATCAACTTGAGATTTTGGAAAATCAATCTACAAATACAAGTTTCAATCTTTCCATTTCCTTCTTCCACTTCTCCTTTACTGCATCTAAAATACTGATTAGTGTGCATAGTGCATAAGATGCCACTTCAACTGCACTCAAATCAGTATAGGAAAATTTGACATAGGAATTCTTAGCTGCAAGACATTCCTCCAATTGCCTCTGTAAAATTTTGATCTTTATTGACAAAATTTCTCTAAGACTAGAGAATCTCTTTGTTGCCCTCTCTTCATCAAATTCCAAGCCTCTAATCACATCATGTATCTTATCAAATTTTTCTTTACAATCCTTAATACTAACTTCTAGAAGTTGTAACTTAGCAGTGAGTGTTTCAAGTTCACTCAACTTTCCCTTTATTTGACTCTAAAAATTAGTCATGTACTTGTATGATAGGGTGCACTATCCATACAATATATTTCCTTTATACTTGTACTTTTTTAGTTCCATGATGCTTCCATAAAGTGCTTTCAAATTATTTCTCACATTAGTGCATACTGTATCAAACAATGATGCATCATGTTTTGCTTGAGCTTGTATTGAAGCTACATCTACTAGAGTTATGAAATCTTTATCAAAAGATTTTACCAACTCCTTGGCCTTTACCTGTAAGTCTGGGTTTTCTATAGTTGTAGTAACTATCTTCTACAATTTGTCCAAGACTTTAGTTAATGTCGCCTCTAAAGATTTAAAGATTTATTCTTCTTAAACAACTTGCTCAATAAGCTCATCAGTCATTGTTGATCTTCATCATTTGATGGCACTAATACTACTACTATTGTTGCTAATGGAGTGACTGTAAGAGTAGCTACTTTTTGTTATGATTTGTTCTTGTCTTCCTTAGTTCTCTTCTTCTCTTCTTCTTTCTTCTTCTTCTCCTCTTCTTATTTCTTCTTCTTCTCCTCTTCTTCATCATCATCTTAAGTGGAGTAAGCTATAATATTACCAAAAATAGTTTGGCCATAAGATGTAAATGAGTTTTCTTTTGCATCTATAGTTATGTGTGTACTATCCACTTGCATGGATTCATTACCCATAACAATATGTGGTGGTGAAAGTTCTTTTTGTGTTTCCTTTGGTTCTTCCCCATTTTTAGATGGTGTGTGTGCTTCCACATACATTATACTATCAAGTATTATTTGTGAACTTACCTCTAGTACTGTGGTCATGTACTTTACAATTTCCTCCTTCGTTTCTTTTCTTACTTCCTCATAATTGCCTCCCATCAGAAGAATTGCTCTTCTTTTTCTCCTCAACAAGGGCTCAATACCCTTCAAAATTATATTTGAGTCCTCCTTAGATTCAACCTTATACAGTTTATTAATCATGGAGATCCTCATATTTATATCTTCTTCAAATAGTCTCTTTTTCCGATTTATAAGCCTATTATATAGATCTTCTAGTATATGATTCTAAATATTATCAAACATCTTATACCTTAAATCATATCTCTTACACATGTATTCTCTATCTATGTTCTATCCATATTATTGTACAAGCTATAATACATATTCAACTATACAAAATTATCATTATTTATAATTTGCATGTTTAGTTTTCTACCTTTGGTTTCCAATCTTTCTTTCCAGCTATAGTTCTTCCTTCCTATACATCTTGCACTACTGGTCGATCTCTAGCTTCATCCTCTGAACTCTCTAAATCACTTCCTTGCATTGTTTTTCTCCTCTTTCCTAGTCCACTAGTGCTCTTCTTGACCCTTTTATTTGGTGAAGGTGCATGTTATTATTTCACCTTGACCAATCTATTAGATTTTCTTTACGTCGTAGGTGTTTCCACCTCTAGCTACTTCCTTGTCCACTTGCTCCTTCTCCTTAAAGGCCACACTTGTGCAACTACTACATAAGGTGCAATGGAGGCTTGTGCACATGGTTGTGCTACTGTCACACCTTCTAAAAGTTTAGCTACAATAATTGGACCTTCTACAATCACTTCAGATTGTCTGCTTGCTCTCATCTCCATTGTAATACCTTTTACCTTATTGAGCTCTTCTCTTGTCATTCTCGATTCCTTAAGAATGGAATCAATAATTTTCTCTATTTTCTTCTTTTTATCCTTGCTTTGTAGTATAGAGTGAACTACTCTCATTTACTTTTCATAAGTTTCCCATTTAGGGCACTCTGTGTCCTTTTCTAACTAGAGTATGATTTGGGCATATCCTTCTATGAGCTCTATGCTCATCTCATATCCCATAGGTTCAAAAAACTTTACCCTTGGTACCAAAGCTTCCATATAGGTGTTATTAGTTTCCACCCTGAAGCCTAATTCATCCTTATATTTCTCTACCATGGAGGGAGGTATCCTATAACTCTATTTTATTTTAGTCTAAAAGTTCTTCATAATCCTATCAATGTCATTATCTTTGACATCTAGTAATTTTAATCTATAGCATTGAATGATCATCTTCATTGCACACTCATTGTTATCCCAACTTGTGATACTAGGAAACTTCTTAGTAGCATAGAAGAATAAATGAGTTAGTAAGGACTCAAATATGAAAATAAAATTCTTTGCTATCTTGAACATTGCATTTTTATCCAACAATTGCAATCTAATAATCTCACATAGGTTAACTTTCCTTCATTGCATAGCCATTACATAAGTTGCATGTATAAATCTAGCTAGTACTAAGTGATCCATGGTTGAACTTGTACCCTATAAGTTTTCTTAATAATTTCACTCCTTTGTATTTAATGGAGTCAACTTTCAAGTTTCTTCTATCAAACCTATTGTTTAGATTCATCGCAGCCATCTTCTTGAAATTCTTCTTATTAATAGGATTACAACCTTCATTATGCAATCATGTAACCTGGTGAATTAGGTCATTGTCAATAAAAATCTGCACATCACCTAACCATAACATATTATCATGTACCCTACTGAAAATAATTCAGTTCTAGTCGTGATTGTCAAATTTTGTATAAAAGATATACTTCACTAGATTTAATCCATCTAGCTATGCATACTTAGACTTCAAGGAAAAATCATTGTTACACATTTTTTCCAAATCCTAATGAATATCATTATCACCGATACTCTCTATCTTGCAGTGAATATAGCTTGTGATATCCTAAACATGTAACACATTTTCTAAAACTTACAAAAATGTGCCTAATGAGTCATCCAACAATGACACAAATAGATGCCTGTTGAAAACATATTGTGGTCTATTACTCACATCATACACGTTCTGACCATCCATTGAAACTGCAACTGTAAATATTGAATAACTGGACTTTAAACTTCGTAAAATACCTTTGAATCATGATTTGTGGCTTCTACAACTTTTCTATTTGCAACTATCACTTCTCAATTTAATTCATTGTCAAATCACTCTTCAATTTTCTCAAGACACTTCACATCAAAAAATGGTACACACAATCTTTCTTGCAATCCTTAAATCATTTCAAAACATACTATGCATTTAATGCAACCTACCAAAAATTCAAATACTATCTCTTTTTACCAGTAAGCTCATTTTCCAAATTCTTATTCTCTAAGACCATATCTAGACTTGCACACTTGACCATAGCTTTCACTCTATGTCCTTAACCTCATGTTAACTGTGGAACTTCCAACTATCTCTATAACATTAGTTATGGTCAACTGATGTATTTCCTCTACTAAGACTGCTTAATTCAGGTAGGATGAGTCACAAACAATCTATGACTTTAATGTCTTGTCAGGTGCGTTGAAGTACTCTTCCTCCAAAAATTTATAAGAGATTTCTAGATCCTTAGTTGTCACAAATGCTTCTTTGAATTCATCAACATGTTCCTTAATTGCTTCTTTCTAACTATTGTCACTTCCATTATCATTCCTTATGCCATTTCTATTGTTGTTCCTTCTATTGTTAGGATTCTTGTTAAATTTTCTTCTATCCATTCTACAATAATTTTTTGTGTGTCTAAAGTTATTAAATAACTAACATACAAGTACACTTCTTATTTGATTAGTTCCATTTTGATTTTTAGGTGCTCTGCAATTCCTTGTAGTGTGTCTAGGATTGTTACACTTGTAACATATGAATGATTTCTTCTCTTCACTAGATTTCTCTCCATCATTGGATTTGTTATGTGATCTTCCTCTTTCATTACCTATAGGGTTAGTATTTCTAAACACTCTACTTTTTGCATTAACACCATCAAACTTAGGTTTCTTACATTCTATTGCCTTATGTCCATAACCATGACATTTATAAGAGTAGAAATTAGTAATAGGTGTGCAATGTCTTTTCATATGTCCAACTTCATTATATATGAAGCATCTACCTCTAAACTCACATCTTACTTCCGTGGGTGATTCATCTATCTTAGGTTTATCAACTTTCTCTATTTTCTTAGGTTCATCAAGTTTAGCTGATAAATCAATCAACTGAACTTCCTTTGATACTTTAGTAGATGTGTTTGATTCTACCATACTCAAATCAGATTCCTTAAGGGATTCAATAACTAGATCTAGTTCTCTTCTTATTTCAATTTTCTTGGTTGATTTCTCTCCAATTAGATATCTAAGTCATGTCATGTCATAAGAGGGTCTTTGGTGAAATATCTATTGATCTATCTTCCCACTATTGGAATAAAGATTTTATATTTGTTTCTTAGCTTGTGCCAATTCTCCTTTCACAATAATATTGTACTTTTCTATTTTCTCAAGCCCAATCTTGATAGTATCTAGTTTAGATGTCACTTTAATTAACCAGGATCTAAGATTTGCATACTCAATTTTTAGTTCAAGTCCATTTTTGCCACCATTTTTCTTAAGATTCAATTTAAGTGCAACAATTTTCAGTTCATGTTTCAATACCTCATTTTCTTTCTAAAGATCTCCTACTTCATCATTGTCACTAGTATGTGCAATTGATTCCTTTCCAAATTTCAGATCATCAATTTTGTCTTTCAGTTTACCAATATTGATTTTTGCATCTTCATATCTATCTTTTAGGTTATCTCTTTTTCAATAAGAAGGTCAATCTTCTCAAGATATTCTTCAAAAAATTTCTTCAACTATTCCATATCTTTATGGATCTTACTCAAGCTATTAAACTTTGTTTGAGTAACTATTCTATGATACTAATTCTTAAAAATAGATAATACTAAGGGGGGTGAATCGGTATGCTACAAATTTTTGCACACAACTAAATAGTGTTAATAACTTTATAATTTGCATATGAAAGAAAATCAACAATGTTGAACAATAAATATAACCATGTACAAAGAGAACTCATAACATCACTATTTTTTAACTAGGGAAACCTTGGGCAATGGAAAACACTAATGGGGATGATACCCACAAGATGAATCACTAAACAATAGGATCTTGTTAAGGATATTGACCCTTTTAGGAGTCTATGAAGTACATATAGTGTCTCAAGTCCCTGTTAGGAGACTAGGCCTTGTTAGAAGCTTCAACCCTATTAGGAGTTATCTCAACCATATTAGAAGTTGGTAGTAAAAATATAATGTATGCAAGAAGAGTCCACTGCCCTAACATGCAATTATATAATTTGGTTCTTCAAAAGAATAGATATACATACAATGCTTTCTATTTATTGTACTTTGCAAATTTTATGATTGTACATTAGAACTTTTATCATATAAAGCTCACTTATCTTTTAGATATTTTTCCAATTTTTTTCATATGTTATCACATCCATACTTACTATGCAATATAAGATTTTTACTTATACCTTGCACATTTACAAATCTCTTCTCAGTTGACCTTCATGTCTTCAAACACTTGACATAATATGAAATAACTTATGGAATAATATCTACATAGTCAACTCATCATCACTTAGTAGTTATTTCATAATCAAAATAATTCCTCAAGTCATATAATCCAATTCTCTGCTATCCTCTATTCTTCAATGTTAAATATCCATACTGGTAATTTAATCATATCTTACACCATACTATCCATACACACCTACACACTGGTATACATAATCATGACACTATCATAGAGCTTTTCTCAACAACACATGATCTAATTCTCAATGAGTCATTTGTATACATCACATCTATTCTCTATGTTGCTACAAACTATGTAGCACTTGGACAATTTTCTAACTCTAAATGAATAAATGGAATGCCAAATATATGTCTCCATAAATGAAAACCATCAATACATCTATCTAACTATATTTCCAAAAGATCTAGGACTTGATTAGGAAGGTGATGGAGGAGGAAGTTAAGAGCATGGTTTTTTCCATGGGTGTGTTTAGAGCCCCTAGACCAGATGATTTTCCCCCAACATTAATTTTGGTAAATTATCAAATATGATCTCATCTATGTGGTGGGATAATTCATCAAGAAAAGTAATATTATTAGAGAAATCAACAAGACTTTTCTTGTGTTGATCCCTAAAGTCAAAGACCCTACTAGATTAGAAGAGTTTAGAGTGATAAGCCTTTGTTTAAATACAATCTACAACATTTCAACACAAGTGGTGGTCAATAGAATGAAACCCATACTAGACAAATTTATTAGTCTTAATCAAAATGGATTTTTTCTTGGGAGACAAATTTTGGATGTTGCTATCACTTCTCATTAGGTCATGCATTCAATATAAAAGAGCAATAATTCTTCTATCACTTTGAAACTAGATATCTCTAAGGCTTATGACAAAGTTTGAAGATAATTTCTTATTAAGATTCTGAAGAGACTTGAGTTTGGGGAATACTTCATCACCTTGATTGATGTGATGACCAACAGTATCCATTTTTTGGTGATAATAAATGTCTCACCAAGTTCTTTATTTATGGCAAAGATGGGAATTGGATAGGGAAACTTGTTGTCAGGCTACCTATTCATAATTGTTGTTGAGATTCATAGCTAAAATCTTCTAGATTTGGTGGCACATAATGGAATTAAACCTAGATCAAGCCTGTTATGACCCTAGCCCCCAAGGTGCTCCAAAAATTTGTTGATGACACCTGTCACTATGGAATATCTTCCATAAGAGAGACAAAGGTCTAGAAAAGGACTCTGAAGGTATATGTGGAAGTGTAAAGAATACATTTAAATTATCAAAAAAGTAAATTATATTTTTGAAATATGGAAATGGTCACTTAAAAAATAATTACCAAGGAACTGGAATATCAAGTTGCTTCCTTTCCTAATACTTATCTGGCTTTCCCCCTTACTATCAAAGATGTGACCCCCTAGTTCTCAAATACGCTAGTTGAAAGGATGTGGAGGATGCTTGCAAGTTGGAAAGGGAAGGCCTTAAGAAATATGGGTAAGCTTCAATTACTGACAAATTCCTTACAAGGTGTCAATATTTACATTGTATCCATATTTAAGATATCTAGTAAATTCAAAGAAATTATTAAGAAGATATAATGTAATTTCTTATGAATAGGAACAAAGGAAAACAAGTTAAGTCTAGTTAACTGGGACAAATTTTTTATGCCTAAATCTCATTGAGGTCTAAACCTAAGAAGAATTAGAGATCTTAATAAAGCTCTCATGATGAAAGTTGGATTGAGGTTGAAACAAAAGTCCACCACTTTGTGTCATATTATGAGTGCCAAATATTTGAATTCCTAATGTGTCTCCTAGACTCTATTTGAGGAGAATCTACCTATCAGTTCAAAGATATGGAATAACATCACTAAGATAAGAAAATAGTTGAAAGGGGGAATGAAATAAAACCTGGGTAATGGTAACCAAATCATATTCTAGAAGGACAGCTAGTGGGAAGAAGGTCCCTTGGAAGAAATTAAGATCATAGTCCTAAAAAGTAGGGGTGAAATAGGGATAGGACAAATGGTGAAACACTACATCCAAAATAATCAATGGAAGAATTTCAAATTACATAACTTCAATGGGAAAAAAACTTTACTTGAAGAACTTAAACACTTGGTTGAGGGGGACACACTGTTGGAAATTATCAAGACTAGCTAGGTTACTAAGAGGGGAGGGGTGAATCAGTAAGCTCAAAACTTTTGACAAATTTAGCACTTAATAACATAATACAATTATATCATCAATAGATCTAATCTACTACATGCATGAGAAACTCAAACCATAAAACACTTTGAACACAATATATGGTGACCCAGAAACCTTCCAAATATAAAGTAAAACTAGGGTGGGAATGATACCCACAAAACTTCAATACTGCAGTATAAAGTTGGCTTGTTAAGGCTTACAGTGATCACTTTTGATGATCTTCCCTATTAGGAGCAATTACAAATACTAGGTCCACCTTGTTAGAGGTTTTACAAACATACAATGAAGTATGCACTTGGTAAAGAGATTTAAAGAAAGACTGTTAAGTCTACCCTATTAAAGGATTTGAAGCTGATTCACCTGTTAGGATGAAATAGTAGATCTAACTTACGACTGAATTTCTGATTAAGATCCTTGAAGTATTGATCACCTCTATGTGATGGATGTAACTTGACTGCTCTTGATTTGACCTTGCAATGTCCTTTAATCTACTACTGATTCACCTTTTCATGTTTTTCATTTCATTGGCATTCACTCTTCTCAAAATCACTTCAAAACATTGCTACTACTACAATTGGGTATAATACAATACATTACATATATACCAACATAATTCTCATAAATACAAGGTTGGCGAATACACAAGATAACACCAATAAAATTGAGTCAGCCCAAATGTATAGACTAGGGTTCTGAAAGCTGACTTGGTGAATTTATGATACACAACATCCACTGCATTACTCAACATTATCATGCACTTAGTAGAAGTAGAGGCTCGATCCATATTAATCACTCAACATAGCTTTGAACTCGGTACACATCAGACACTCAATAGATATTGTGTCACTCGGTGGAAACTAAATTCCATGTTTACCATGCTTGCACTCGGTAAACACTAACTTCTCATTACTTGGTTAACACTAGCTTCACATCAAAAGAAATGATGACTCGATAGAAATGAAAAATCTTGGTAACCACTAAAATACTTGGTCTGAATTGCTAGACTTCACTCTACCTAAATTTAGTCAATAACCACTGGAATGCTCGGTATGAACTATGAAACTTGGTAACCACTAAATTTCTCAGTAAACACTGAAGATTGAATGAAGAGCTCAATAACCATGCAAAGTCTGAATAAGTGTTGTCACTAATAAAAAGCATGACTTAATGCCAAAAATCTCCCCCTTTGGCATTAGTGACAAAAACACTTATCAGCCAAAACTTATGTACAACATAGTGTGATACTGACTTGATATGGCATGCTGATTTTTTTATTTTTCAAAATTTGTCTTTGTAATTTTGTTGTATATAAATTTTTCATATATCTTCCCCATACAATTTACATATCATATTAGGCATATATCTCTCCTCCTTATATACATGTCTCTCTCCCCCTTTTTGACAATAATGCCAAAGATTTAAAATCTAGTTATATAGAGACACAAAAATGTGAGAGAAACTCAGAATGTACCTTAAGAATAAGAGTTAAGGTCTTGTCCTAGTTTTCTTGCAAAATTTTACAGGTTTGAAGTGCAACTTGGACTTCTATAGAGAGTTCAATCATATGATCTGCAATTGAAAAATTATTGTCATGGATCAATGTTTTAGAATAAGCAATGTGCTTCTGCATTGTATCCATGATAAGAAGGATCATGTTTTAGATGTCTATAAGTGTAGACCAGATCCTTGCTTCCTCTCTCAATAACTTTTCCTGCATATCTTAGAGGAATTTGATCCTTATGTGGTGTGCAGAGTTTGAACTGGGGTCAAGCTGCAACTTTTGTGCACTAGCCTATAGATCCTCATCAATCTTATTTAATTTTCCCTTAATTTCCTTTGTATACTCGATAGCATCACATAACTTAGGAAAAAGAGATGTTACATTTGTGTAGGAGGATTCAAGATTTGACAAAATTGAAGAAAGTTATACCTACTTAATAGCTATTTGCTGAGCAATGTGCTCAAGCACTTTATTGTCAAACTTCTTCTATGCTTTCTCCATTAACTTATACTAGCCAATGGAATCCTCATTGAATTGACTAAGTGCCTCTTATAATTGCAACAAAATGTGTTTAGAAGAATCAACATCAACATCTATAGCCTCCGTCAAAATATTCTTAGCACTCTCTATAATTCTGAATTCTCTATCTCTTTCTTCTCTTAGTTGCTCTTGTGTAGCCTTCTGTTCAAGAAGGTGACTAACTAATCTCATTTGTTCTATAGTAGCATCGTCAAAATCCAACTTGGGTATCTCAATTTCCTTTCCACTAATTAGAAGTTTTAGTGGTGTGTTTGGTTCAATTTCTGACATTAATGCTTTAGATTTTGAAATAGAAACAATAGTGGAAATAGTTGGGCTTGCAATAAAAACTTGTATAGTGCCTACTGATGGAAAACTTACTAGAATACTTGAAGAATCCAAAATTGACGTACTTGCAAAACTTCCCAAAATTGAAGTATTTATAGGTGGAATACCAATAGAAGTATTTGCAATTGACGAACTTACTAGAGCATGCAAAACTGAAGTAGACATAATTGAAGAATCCAAAACTATAGAACTAGAAACTATACTTACTGCTAATGATCCTGACTAAGGAACTAAAGAAGAGGAAAATGAAGTGGTAGAAACTTCCATTAGAGATACTTTGAGCTAAGAGGGAGCAAAGAGTGATTGGATGTTTGATGCATGTGTGGTTGTCACAATCGAACTTGTTGAAGCTAATTCCATGCTTGATGATGTTGTTGTTATTACTAGAGAGTGAGGAAGGGAGGCTATGATAGCCGCAACTATCCTAACTAGATCACTTTATTCTTCTGCCTACCTAGATTCCTCTTCAACTTCATCATATTTTTCTTCTTCATCATCCTTCATCAACTCTTAATATTCTTCAGCATCAATGGTGACACAAGGAGTATTGTCTTCTTCATTTTCTTCATCCTTGTCACTATCATCATCATCATATTTAATCTCAACTAGATTCTCACTTGGTTTATGCAGGCCATAAATATTCTTCCACATATTTGTAGCATCCTTGACTACATGCTCTATGCCTTTTACCAAAATTGAACAAGTGTGAAATATGATAGTCATTTTATCTTCACTTTTCTTCATAGCTTCATTTACCTTAGCATAGGTAATGCTTAGTAATAACCATCTTAGAGATTGTTCATATATGTCCTTTGTTGATTGCAAGGCTAATTCCCATCTTGGCTTTAATCTTGCTAATAACTCATTATAAATTTGAGGTGCAATTTGATCAAGGAAATATTTCCATCTTCCCATCTTTGTTAGTACCAACTCCTCAATATACATCTTCTCAACATTAGTTCTGGTTTCGTAATTTAATGCTTTGAAATTTGTTATACTGGCACCTTCCAATTGCTTCAATATTTCTTGAAATGTGAGAGGGGGCTTACTAAACATAACTTCACTACCACCTTTCTTCTTAGATCTTCTTGAGAATACTATAGTAGAGGGCTTGGGTGGCTTGGTTATAATCACCTTTCCTTTCTTCTTTGCAAGCTCTTCTTCCTTCTTAGATTCTTCTTCATTCTCAGATTCCTCCTCATCTTCACCTTTTCCCTTGATAAGCATAAGAGGGGCACTTGCTATTTTCAGTTTGGATATCCTACTCTTTCCTTTATTTACTACCTATGGAAGCTTGATCTCAATTTCTATTATGGTTTTGGCTTCATCATAGGTTCCAAAGAGAAGTGCCTTTGGATCTATAGGCTCATTCACTAGGGCTTCAATTATTTATTTTTCCTCATCAATATTAACCTCATAAGGAAGAGATTTTACCCACGCTTTTCTAGGACTTACTGCCTAGATGTATATCTTGTCACTATAAACCATAAAACAAATATCATTCTTATAGTCTTCAACCAATTTTTGTGGTATCCGGAACTTTTTATTCATCTTTTCCTTAAAAGCTTCAAAATAATTATCCATGATGCTATCAAATTTTTCACACATTTCATCAACAAACTCATTTATCTAGTATAAGATGGGTGTGTATTTTCTCCATACCACTGTGCCTTTAGAGGGGAAAAACTTTTGAACATAAAAGAATAAACATGTCAATAGAGAACCAAACTTGCATGGGTTATTCTTGGAAGTCCTAATACATTCCATATTCTTGTTCAACTATTTGAACATTAAGTTTGCTAGGTCATATTCCAAATTCTTCTTAACAACCTTATAAGCAAGGTCAACTACCTCACACGACACACAGTTGAGTTGACTTGAGCTATAAATCTTATGATCTATGACATAAATGCCAAATTTGAGTTATACATCAGATACATTGCTAATTTTCATTCCTTTTTTGTCCCACTCGACCGACCTAGGGTTTCTATGACTTTCACCTTGGTAAGCATAGGGAGACCAGTAATGAGATGAATCATTTTCTTTGTAATCAAAACTAGCTTCTCTAACCAAAATTGACCATTATGAACTTGACTTAAGATATACCTAATCCATTTAATCTGAAAATTTTCTGGTACCTGAAGAATATGGGTTAAGCCTTTCTCTTTCTAGGTTTTTATGCTTAGGCTTAAGAGTTCGATCCACACAGAGTTCACCTAGGGTACTATCCATTTCTAGGGTTCCTATCTTCTAAACTGTACATTTGAAATGAGTTCTAATGTCATTAATAAGAAAAACCTTTGGTGGTATCTATGATTGGGCTCCATTCGGGTCGAGGGTTTTTACAATTGCTAGCACCAATTTGAAATTCAAAGCTTTCCACTCAACACCTCACACCAACATTTTAGATCCTTTCTTTTCCTAGATATTTTTGCAATTGGATGCCATGATCACTCAGTAAACTAAGAGAATTCTTTGAAAATTTTTTTCTACAAACACTGCTCAAAATCACTGGAATGCTCTACAAATCACTTTATTCTCAATATTCTAAATTCACGGTGGAATTGAAGTCAAATTCTTTCTTTTTGATAAAAATTTCTCATTAATGCTCGGTATGATGAGAGCCATAATGACATAGTGTGTGACACCCTATCATCCACTATCTACACAAGTTTCTCGGTAGAGGCTTGTAACTTGGAAACCAAACAAAACCTTGTTACTCTCAACTTCGCTCAATATGACCCAACCTTACTCAGTGATTACTGATGCTGAAATTTTTTGATCCCCTTGTATCTAGAATACTAATTTGGATCTTTTTCTTCCTTCCAAATGGAACTATTTAAGATGTGACCTTTAGAATATAGTTCTAGTTCTTCTTTAAGAACTTAATTGGAAATGGTGGAGTCACCCACTTCCTGAGTGACTTGACTACCATCACTTGAACTAGCTTGCTCGGTAGATTTAGGAATCCACTGCTGTCTCATTTGCTTCCTAATGTTATCAAATTTTTCTTTCTTTTCATCTTCAACTCTTCCTTATATATTCATGGAATTCTTAGCTATATGACCAAGTTCAGAACATGTGTAACATCTTATGGTAGTATATTTTCTTCTCAAGTGATGCCTAGCACAGTTTATACCAATGTGTCCATATTCTCCATAGTAATGACATCTACACCAAGTATTATAGTCCCAACCAAATAATTTCTTTACAAATTGTTCAGCTAGATTGAATGGTATAGATTTGCATTCAGATGCCTTGTGGCCTTGTTTCTTGCATTTGTGACATTTTCCTTCAAACTTTGGTTTCTCCTTGCATTCATTAGCTTTATGACCATGCTGATTGCAATTGTAGCATTTTCCATTGAATTTTTCCTTTCCATTACTCCAACATTTGTTTGATGTATGACCTATCTTACCACAGTGATTGTAAGTAGGTCTTTGATTCCTATAAGCACCTTGTTTGGAGGATTTTTCTTTGTATCCAAGTCTTGCATTACCCTTTCACTTATAAAGATTCTGCTCATTTTGTTAAATCAATTGATCCATGTCTACTTGGGATTTCATAGTTCTTTCATTGAGTTGCTTCTCAAAATTTAGATCAACTTTCATCCTTTCATTGATTTTCTTTTCAGTGTTTAAGTCATTCCTTAACCTTTCATTTTTAGATCCCAGACTCATGATTTCTTCATTTGCAGTGGAGAGTTGATTCATAAGACTTTCTTGCTAAAGGGATTGATTTTGAATTTCATTTTTCCTTGCCTCCAAGTCTTCTTTTACCTTATTTCTCTATTCTAAAATTTTAGACAATCTTATTGATTGAGTTTCTTATTCTCTTTTCAATTTTCTTACCTCTTCTTGCAGGGAACCATTCTTTTCTAGGAGTTCTTTGATTGCATCATTTGCTTCATATGAATTGCTTAAGGGGAAAAAGTCTTCAATCTTCTCTTCAACATACTAGTGGTCATTCATTTGATTTGAAAGTTCCTTCCTTCTTTTTAGGGGTTGAAAAAGATGCTCTTTTGCTTCTTTGAGTTGAGCTATGGCCATCTCTAGATCTAGTGTCTCATTATCAATAGCTTTTTCAAGTCTAAATATCTCCATTATCCTTGATCTTTGCTCAAGCTGTCAAACTTTATCCTGAGAACCATAATTCTCTGATACTAGTTGTTGGAAATAATCAAGACTAGCTAGGTTACTAAGAGGGGAGGGGTGAATTAGTAACCTCAAAGCTTTTGAAAAATTCAACACTTAATGACATAATCCAATTACCATCAATAGATCTAATCTAATATATGTATGAGAAATTGAAACCATAAAATACTTTGAACACAATATTTGGTGACCCAAAAACCTTCCAAATAGAAAGTAAAACTGGGTGGGGATGATACCCACAAAACTTCAATACTATAGTATAAAGTTCACCTATTAAGGCTTACAATGATCACTTTTGATGATCTTCCCTGTTAGGAGCAATTAGGACTACTAGGTCCACCTTGTTGAAGGTTTTACAAACATACAATGAAGTGTGTACTTGGTAAAGAGATTTAAAGAAATATTGTTAAGTCTACCCTATTAAAGGATTTGAAATTGATTCACTTGTTAGGATGAAATAGTAGATCTAACTTACAACTAAATTATTGATTAAGATCCTTGAAGTACTAATCACCTCTACATGATGGATGTAACTTGACTACTTCTAATTTGACCTTGCAATGTCCTTTAATCTTTTGTTGATTCACCTTTTATGTTTTTCATTTCATTCGCATTCACTCTTCTCAAAATCACTTCAAAACATTGCTACTACTACAATTGGGTATAGTACAATACATTACATATATACCAACCCAATTATCATAAATACAAGGTCATACAATACACAAGATAATACCAATATTATTGAGTCAGACCAAATTTACAAACTTGGGTTCTGAAAGCTGACTTGGTGAATTTTTGATACACTACATCCACTGCATTACTTGGCATTGTCATGCACTCAATAGAAGTAGAGGCTTGGTCTATACTAATCACTTAATGTAGTTTCAAACATGATACATACTAGAGACTCAGTAGATACTATATCACTCGATAGAAATTGAATTCCATGGTTACCATGCCTACACTTGGTAAACACTAACTTCTCATTACTCAATTAACACTAGCTTTGCATCACAAGAACTAATGATTCGATAGACTCTATGAAGCTTGGTAACTAGTGAACTTCTCAGTATGAACTAAACTACTCAATCTAAACTACTAGACTTCACTCTATCAAAATTCACTTGGTAACCACTAGAATGCTCAGTATGAACTATGAAACTTGGTAACCACTGAATTGCTCGAAAAACACTAAAGATTGAATGAAGAGCTTAGTAACCATACAAATTCTGAATAAGGGTTATCACTAATAAGAAACATGACTTAATGCCAACATGCACATCCCTTCTTTCCCGATAGAGGACATGATTATATGGGATAAAAACTCAAAAGGGGATTTTAGTGCAAAATTTGCCTACAATTCCCTAGAGACTAATGTGAGAAATCTAGAGTAAAAGTACATTTAGAACCATCACTTTATACCCAAAATCATTTTTTTTCATGGTGGATCATGCACAATAGTGTTCTTAGAATGAATAACCTCAAAAGCCACAACTTCTAGATGTGCAATAGATGTATGCTTTTCTATACAAAGGAAGAGTCTATCTATCACCTCTTTATCCACTACCCTTACTCTACCCAAGTTTGGAAAATTATTTTGGTGTAGATTTGAGTTTCATGGGTTTTCCACCATTCAATCTCTAATTTTTTCTCAACTAGCAATGCCCTGTAAAACACCCCCTTATTAGAATGATCTGGAAGGATATTCCCTCTTGTATGTAACTTTTACCTTATGGAAAGATCAAAACAACCACATATTTAGAGACATGCGTACACCTCAAGGGATGGTCATTCTCAAGTGTATGGGAGGAATAAGTGAGAGGGTCCTGATATAGAAGTGGAAACCTCCTCCCTAGCCCTTAACCAATGTTGAGTAGGCCTAGGAAAGAGTGTTGAGTGTTAATTAAATTATAGATATAATGGACAATTCAAAGACAATCTAGAGGATGCAAACTAAATGGTAGGCACCCCCAAAACTTGTTGAAGCTAAAATTTGATGTATCTAAGCAGGAGGTAAGAGACACTGTCAAAGGAATAATTTTAAATTATCTTGATAGTGGTATTAGAAGTTACTCTAGGAAATGTGGTAATATTGCAAGAAATGAGGTTGAGGCACTTGGATTCCTATATGGGTTTGAGTTAGCTAAGAGCATGGGAATTCAAAATTTGATAATGGAGGGAGAGTCTATGGTAGTCATTAAAGTCACTAAGGGATAGAATAAGATGAGATAGAATGCCACATTGATTATAAGGGACACCCAATGTATCATCAATGGTCTTAATGATGTTAGAGTACAACATGTTTACAAGGAAACCAAGTAGCAAATAGGTTGGTGTGATACAGATATGGAATCATGAATGATTAAGTTTGGTGAGATGAGCAAGATCTCCTAGTAGTGATCAAATCACTTGTTCATAAAGAGGCATTTAAACTATGATCCACAACCTAGTGTATGATAAGGGTTCTCCTTTCATGATGGGATTAACTAATGTTTTTAGCTATCCTACCATTCTTATTGAGTGTACCATGATGGAAATAATTTTAAAAGTGGCCTCTATTTTTGGCATTACTTATAATGAGAAGATGGAAATCATTGTATGTAATGGGTAGGGGAAAGTTGACATTCCAAACCTAATTTGGAGAGATATTTTATGCCATCCATGTTTAGCTTCCAAATCTTGAGATAGGGAGTTAAGGAGATGTCACAAGGATTTGGTGATCTATCCTCTTGATTTTAACTTAATTATTACATTTCCCAAAAGACTTTTATTCATTTGGGGTACCTTTAGCTATAAATGTGACTACATATCTTACAAGGGTCTATTTATGGCTTTCACTAAAAATTTTATCATTTTTGTTGAGGATATGGAAGACTAGATTAATGAGGGAGACAAGTCATGATTGTTGCCTTAGATAAAGATGAGGATATAGATGAGTCAACTTCGAGACAAGAATTATTGAGAACTAACAAGATTGTTATGGATGAAAAAGTGGGATGGTATTATTTGAAATAGGGTGGATTTATCCCTTTTATGAAGAGTATAGAAGGCCATACTAAGATGGTCACCTGGTAATTTTTCAATTCTTGGAAGAAGCATTGCATCACCATTAACAAAGTCACTTTTAAGAACTGATAGGTAATTCCACTAGCCTATTCTTGGAAGTAAAATTGTGGAGGTAACATCCTAGAGTTAAAGATGAAGTGAGCCTCAGATATTTCTTCTACTTTGATGAAGCCCCTATTTGTTTCCATGGAGGTTTTTTCTATGGGAAGCTCCCACAACCATGGAAAATGGTCTACTATGTGATCATGCTCTATGTCATCCTTGAAGATAGAGTTAAGTTGATGCAGTAGTAGGCAACATAAGTCTTCAAACATCAAGGAATGGTGGAAATGCTCAAATTCCCTCAACACCCAAGGTGACTAGTCCTAGTGCCAAATACCTACCATAGGTATGGAGATGGGCTTAATGGAAGTTTATCACAACCCCACATGACAAGGTAACCTAATCACTAGGTCTACCCAAATACCAAGCACCAAAAACTCAAAATTCACTACTGGATTCCCTTAGCCAAAAAAGGAAACAAACCAAAAAAATTGAAACAAAAGAGTAGAGGTGGCCTAATATCATTGATATGGCCTATTTAGGTCATAAAAAACATGAATTCATGATTCATTTCATCAAAGACAAATTATAGTATGAAGTTGCTTTGAAAAACCACTAAATTGGCTTGTAGCCCTTGTAGAATGAGAAAGAGGTGTAAATTTGGATTCTTCCAAAGGACATGGTGACTTGACCAGTGATTTGGATAACCTTTTGGGTCTTATGAAACATTCCAAAGTGACCAAGCATGGAGAACAATGGAGGTTGTTGCTGTTGCAACATTAGACTAGATTTAAATGCCTAATTAGGGCTCCATTTGCACTGTAGGTACACTTTCTACAAAGGGAAAAAAATACAACAATTAAGAAATGTGGGGTCATTTAAATGAGAAAAATCTCTAGGATATTGGCCTCTGGTGAACCCAAGAGCTCAATCTAGAAGGACTGTTGTAAATGTTGATTTGGTGTACTCTTCATGAAGCACACCTAGGGTATGGTGGAAAACTCACCTCCTTGCATCTCTTGAAAAAAAAATTGAATAATATGAAATTAAATTATTACACCTTTTATTACACCAAAGGGAATCAATTTACCATATTGGAATATGCCAAAATAACCTAGCCCTAGCAAGTTGCTGATTTGTAGGCTGATTCCTGGGCACTCGACTTTAAAAATTGAATAACTTTCAAACTATGAAGAGTTAGAACATGAGACTTGTTGAAAAATGAAATAGATAAAATTATCCAACTTTAAAATCCATTGATACATCTCCTATCATCCATATAGGTCTATATCATGGTCTGCAACACATGTTTATGCAAGGAGAAATGCTAACTTTATTGCTTTCAATGTCAAAATTACATATCTATCCTATCACCCACCTATAAGGGCTTATATAGGATTCTCCCAATGGTTATATGAGTGGTTTGAACCAACTAGTCATTTGGGAGAGGATTTTACAAGTTTTAGCAACTTTTAAAGAAGTTGCTCAAAGTTGCTTTGACAACTTTTAGAATAATTTTGCATATCTAGTGACCAAAATTGGTTGTAACCTTATTTTTATGCTCCTTAAAGGATGTAAACATGAAAAAAATGATAAACATGTAAATACCTATGCCTAGGATCATTAATGACCAATAGTTAGACAAGGGCTTATAAAATGCCAATCTTGTAACTATGGCCTTACAATGAGATCCAATGCTAAATCTATTATTCCTAAGCATGGTTATAGGTTCTAATGACCTTAATGCAAACTCATTGATTGTTTGATGGTGGAGTGGATGCTCTTGCACCATACTCCCCTGGATGATTTAAACTCAAGTTCCCACTTGAGAGTAGGTGTTTGAATGAAGTACCATGCTGTTGTATTTGATCTTTAGTAAGCCATGTGGCATCAATATTTGGGAGGCCCTTCTATTTGACTAAGTACTGCATGTACTTACTTGATCTGGTTTTTTTGAGTACCTTGGAGTCCAAAATGGCTTCAATCTCCACCAATTTTCTTTGTGGAAGGTTAGTGACATAGTCCTCATCCTCAAGGCTTGTGTCCTTACCTTGCTGATTGTTGGAACCTACTACAACTTTATATAGTGTGAGATCTACAATGTTAAAAATTGGAAAAATTTGCAAAGTTGGAGGAAGGGATATCTCATATGCATTACCAACAATTTTATTCAATATGCTACAAGGTCCTACCTTTTTCATTTGCAACTTGGAATACATACCCATAGGTAGTATTTCCTTCCTTAAGAATGCCCAAAATTTGTCTCCAATCTTGAGGCATACCTCTTTCCTCTTCTTATTAGAATTTTCTTTATGCTCCAAGGCAAGATTTTGTAATGTATCCTTTACTTGTTGTTGCACTTTAGTGATTAGATCTACTAATTCTAAGCCTTGTTCACTGATTTTGAAATTAGTTGGAAGTTTACTTAGATCCAATGGTCCCTTGGGATGCAAACCATACACTACTTGGAAAGGAGTTGTACCAATAGATCTATTGATGTAATCATTGAAAGAAAACTCTACTTGGGGTAGTATGGTATCCCAAATTTTTGAATATTGCTTGGTTAGACATCTTAAAAGATTTCCTAGGGATCTATTTACCATCTTAGTCTGCCCATCTATTTGAGGGTGATGGGTAGAACTATAAGTTAGATTTGTGCCCAAATTTTTTAGGAGTGTCCTTTAGAAGTGGCCTTGAAACTTTACATCTCTATCTAATACAATTGTTTGAGGCAAGCCATGAATCTGAACTAGTTGCTTGAAGAAGAAATTGGCTATATTAGATGCATCATTTGTGCTCTTGCATGGCACAAAATAGGTCATCTTGCTGAATCAGTCCACAATGACAAATATACTGTTATAACCTTGTTTGGTTTTGGGTAGTCTCATGACAAAATCCATTGATATGGATTCTTGAGGCCTTGAAGGGGTTAGTAAATGTTGGTAGAGCCCTTGATTTTTTGTCATTCCTTTAGCTTGTTGGAAAATAGTACAAGACTCAATGAACTTCCTAACATCATCATTCAACTTGGATGAAAAATAACTCCTTTTTACCATCTATATTGTTTTGTCAATGCCAAAGTGACCTCCTAGGCCACCACAATGTTTTTCCCTTATTATATTTTCTTTCATTGAGAATATTGGGATGCATAGTTGTGATCCTTTAAAGAGAACCCCATTTTGAATTAGATATTTAGAATAATCAGTATGATATCTACCCTCCATCTTTATAAAAATCTGATATATCTCTACAAAATCAGGGTCATCTAGCTACAAGTGTTTGACAGATTCAATTCCAACACTTTGAAGTTGCACTTCTTCAACAAGATCAATCCTCCTACTTATTGCATCAACAACCTTGTTTGCTACACCCTTTTTATGCTTCATATTGAAGGTAAAGGCTTGCAGTTGTTCTACCCATTCAAGATGCCTAACTAAAAGTTTTTCTTGTTAATTTATAAAACTCAATGCATGATTGTCTGTATAGACAACAAATTCCTTTGGAATTAGATAATTCCTCCATTTCTTAAGGGCTTGGACCATGGCATAAAGCTCTAGGTCATATGTAGAGTATTTCCTTTTAACTTCATTCAATGTCTCTAAAAAGAAAGCAAATGGCTTGTCTTCTTGGCTTAGGAGCACACCTATAGCCAAATTACTTGCATCTATCTCCATAGTGAAGACTTTGTTGAAATTAGGTAGAACCTAGATAGGATACTAAGATACTCTATTCTTCAAGTATTGGAATGCATCATTTTCTTCCTTTGTCCATGCAAACTTGGTTTTCTTCACACCTTGTATTGTTTTCAACATTGGTGCACATACATGACTGAATTTTTTTTATAAATTTCCTATAGAAGGTTGAAAGCCCATGAAAGCTTCTCACATCACCTAGATTCTTTGGTGAAGGCCAATTAATGATTTCATTTACCTTCTTAGGATCCATCTTGAGGGTACCTTGTGAAATAACAAAGCCTAGGAATACAAGTTCCTTTTTCATAAGCATGCACTTTTTCAAGTTGATCACCAACTTGTTCTTATGGAGTCTTCTTAGTACCTATTCTGTATGATCAAGATGTTCCTCCTTGCTATGACTGAATATTAATATGTCATCAAGGTAAATAACAAAAAATTTTCTAATGAAATCTATAAATATCTCATTCATAAGCCTCATAAAGGTACTAAGAGGATTAATCAAACCAAAAGGAATTACTAACCATTCAAAAAAACCTTCACTAGTCTTGAATGTTGTTTTCCATTCATCTCTAGGCTTGATCCTAATTTTGTGGTAGCCAAATTTTAAGTCTATCTTGGTAAACTAGCAAGCACCTCCTAGTTGATCCAATAGATCTTCAATTCTTGGCATGGGAAACCTATACCTTATTGTGATCTTATTTAGAAACCTAACATCCATACATAATCTCCATTTTATATCCTTTTTAGGGGCCAAAACTGTAGGTACTGCACAAGGACTAAGACTCTTTTGAATGAGTCCTCTTTCCAACAATTTAGTGACCAATTTTTCAATCTATGCATGTTGCAATGGAGTCATTTTATATGGTGGCTTATTAGGTAGGGATAAACTTGGAATATGGTCTATTTGATGGCTTATTTCCCTAATGGGAGGGAGGCTAGTGGGCAAGTCACTAGCAGTGACATCTTTGTACTTTTACAACAATTTAACAATCTCATTTGGTATGGGCTCTTTTTTATTAGATATGATGTTATCCTTGGGATTTTAAACTAGAATAAATGAATCCATATCAAATTCCTTTAAGGTTTTTAGCATATCTTTTTCTCCTATCATAACCATAGTGGGTTCTTTTTGAAACTTATTATCAGGCAGGGGTTTCATAGTGAAGGTCTTCCCATATTTGGTGATGGAGTAGGTGTTCTTCCTACAATGGTGTATGACATCAACATCAAATTACCAGGGCTTGCCTAAAAGAATATGGGCTGCATCCATCTCAACAACATCATGGAACACCTTGTCCTTAAAATCAAATATAGAAAACTCTACCTAGGCTTGTTTTATGACTAGAGTTTGTTGGCATTTGGTTAACCATGACACATGATAGGAGTAAGGGTGTGGCTTCTCAGGAAGATTTAACTTTTGTACCATTTCACAAGACACAAGATTTTTAGTTTAACTATAATCAATACGAACATTGCATACCTTTCCTTGATATTTGATTTTTGTCCTGAAGAGATTCTTCCTTTGTGGAGGTTCTTGAGTTTGTGGCACTTGAAGGAAGACTTGTCTCATCATCAAACATGCTCCTTCCTCTAGTTCCAATTCTCTAGGATTAAAATTGTCTTCTTGCTTATCTTCTTGGACAAATGCTACTCTCCTTTCACCTTGATTTTTATTATTCCTCTTCTTAGGGTATCTTCTTGCATGGTGTCCTATTTGATTACAATTGAAACACTTCAAAGGTCCATTACCTCTTCCTGCATTTTTTCTTCCTCTATTGAAAGATCTTCTTCCTCTATAGTTTCCTCTTACATTAGAGTCACTATTTTCTGTGTCTCCTTGGTCAGAGATCTTGTTATAGTTGCCACTACTTTGTCTCTTATTCTAAGAATTTCTCTTCCCTTCAAAATTCTTCCCACTATCATTATTCTTTCCTTTTCCAAAATCTTGCTTTCTCTTCCATTTTTCCTCTACCTTTAGTGCCATTTGATAGCACTTGTTAATTGTGGTAGGGAAATGTAGGCTAAGTTCCTCTTGAATGGGCACTTTCAAGCCACTCATGTATCTTACCAATTTCTCCTCCTTGTCTTCTTCCATATTGGTCTTCATACATAGGTTTAGGGACTTCTCTCTATATGTGCCTACATCCATGTCTTTTGGTTTCAGACTTTGCTTTCTCCTATGGAGTTGTACTCCATAATCCTTAGGTACATAGGTCTCTTTGATCAAAGCTGTCATTATATTCCATGAATTAATCATGCTTTCTCCATTCTTCACCCTCTCTATCTGGATGAAGTTCCACCATGTTATTGCTGCTCCCTTCAACTTGGATCTTTCCATCTTTACCCTTTTCTTTTTAGGAATGTCTTCACATTCAAAGAATGTGGTCAAAGCCTCTATCTAATCCAAGGCTATATTTGCATTCATCTTGCCATTGAAAACTAACAAATCTATCTTATCTTCCATGGTTCTTCTTCCCATGGAATTCAAGGCATCAATGAGAGGTCTTTGATCTATAAGGATGCATCATTCAGAGTCATCCTCCTCTTCATCACTCCCTTCTTCATCTTCAAACCCATTTTGTTTGTCTTTGTTCTCAAGCTTCTTCTCAATTCTTGAAGCCTTTAAGTTAAGGCTTTATTTGAGGCCTTTTATTCTCTCACCATATTTTCTAACTCACTATTTGTAACCCTTGTAGGGATCTCCTCACTCTCAGGTTCAAATATGGCCCTTATACCACTTGATGCAGCAATAGGCACCAAAAATCTTCAAACAACAAGGAATGGTAGAAATGCTCAAATTCCCTCAACACCCACAGTGAAGGGTCCTAGTGGAAAATACCTATCATAGGTATGGATATGGGCTTAATGGAAGGTTATCACAACCCCACAAGAAAAGGTAACCTAATCACTAGGTCTACCCAAGTACCAAGCACCAAAAACTCAATATGCACTATTGGATTCCCTTAGACAAAAGAGGGATCAAACCCCAAAAATTGAATACAAATCCTAGGGGTGGCCTACAATAATTGATATGGCCTATTTAGGTCCTAATAAGCATGAATACATGATTCATTTCATCAAAGACAACTTGTAGTATGAAATTACTTTGAAAAACCACTAAGTTGGCTTGTAGCCCTCCGAGAATGAGAAAGAGGTGTAAATTTGGGTTCTTCCAAAGGACATGGTTACCTGACCAATGATTTGAATACCCTTTTGGGTCTTATGAGATGTGCCAAAGTGCCCAAGCATGGAGAAGAATGGAGGTTGCTACTGTTGCAACATTGGACCAGATTTGAAGGCCTAAATATGGCTCTATTTGCACTACAGGTACACTTTCTACCAAGGGAAAACATAATAAAAAAATTAAGACATGTGGGGAAGTGTAAATGAGACAAATTTCTAGGATTTGAGCATTTGGTGAACTGAAAAACTCAATCTAGAAGGACTGTTGTAAATGTTGATTTGGTGTAGTCTTCATGAAGCACACCTAGGGTATGGTGGCTAACTCACCTCCTTACATCTTCTATAAAACCAATTTTATAATATTAAATTAAATTATTACACCTTATATTCCACCAAATGGCATCAATTTCCCATGGTGGAATATGCCAAAATAACCCAGCCCTAGCAAGTTGTTGATTTGTAGGCTGATTCTTGGGCAACTGACAATAAAAATTGAATAACTTTCAAACTATGAAGAGTTAGAACATGAGGCTTATTGAAAAATGAAATAGATAAAATTACCCAACTTTAAAATCCATTGAAACATCTCCAATCATCTATACACATCTTTACCAGGGTTTGCAACACATCTTTATGCAAGGAAAAATGCTGATTTTATTGCTTTCAATGTCAAAATTACATATCTATCCTATCACCCACCTATAAAGGCTTATATGGGATGATCCCAATGTTTTTATGGGTTTTTTGAACCAAAAAGTCATTTGGGAGAGCATTTTACAAGTTTTAGCAACTTTTTAAGAAGTTGCTTTGACAACTTTTTAAGAAGTTGTTTTGACAACTTTTAGACTAATTTTTGCATATCTAGTAATGAAAATAGGTATTTACCTTATTTTTATGATCCTTAAAGGATGTAAACATGAAAAAAAATGAAATAAATTTAAATACCTATGCCTGGGATCATTAATGACTAATAGTTAGAAAAGGGCTTATAAAATGTGAATCATGTAACTATGGCCTTAGAATGAGATCCAATGTTAAATCTATTATTCCTAAGCATGGTTATAGGTCCGAATGACCTTGGTGAAAAATCATTGATTGTTTGATAGTAGAGTGGGTGTTCCTACACCATAAGGTTTTCTATTATTATCATTTCCCCATCCTCAATCATTTCGGTAATAAAGAATGCATTCATTTTCCTCTTCTCTTTTTCCATTCTATGGAGGACTACATTTTGAATATAAGGAAAAATGTAAAGAGGGGAAAAATTACACTATCTTTCACCCATCTTTGATGTTCTTCTTGTTCAAATTTTATAAAGGCGTCCATCCCTAAATTATGAGAATTAGCCCTCCTCCTCTAAAAATTATTGTTCAATGGTCAGCCCCCCCTCATAAACCCACATCCAAAGAGAACCCCACAACCATGACCAAGAAAATTATGGAAGAAAATTAAATTAAATTGTGGATTTTGAAAATATTGGAACCATGAGTAAGGGAACTAATCATGTGAGCAAGTGTTTGATAGAGAAAATCCCCTCCAACAACCCTAGCATACCCAAACTAGACACCTTTGAGAAAACATTTGGGCCTCATCCCAAATGTAAGTTTACCAGAAGGAATTATGGTGAATAGGATTAAGAAGAAACAAAAAGTGAGGAGAAAACTAAGAATATGAAGGAAGCTAGCCTATTGTCCTCTAAGGTTTCTAACATGTTTATAATTGTTACTCTAGATTCTAGAAAGTCCAAGAACATCTAGCATGACATGGTAACCTCTTTGGTTAAGATGGCCATGTAGGATAGTCATTCCTAGATAGAAAGCACATGGGGAGAAAAAGAGGCTAGGGATGAGCAAAGGTAAGATCACACTCAATAAGAAGACACCATGACCAAAAATAAGAACACTAGGTAGGGGAACTATGTGGTGAAGAAACTTCAAAGATGATTTGTGGAGTTAGTTAAATAGAATGAGGACTTGGAGCACAAGTTAGATCACGTGGCCAACTTCTTGGTTTGTGTCATGGATTCGATGGCCATCATGCTCCATATTATACAAACTAACCAAGACTGAGGGACCAATGATAAGGAGGTGCAAATGAATCAAGCCCTGTATGGATTTCTGGCTAATGAATGGTCCTAAATGCTACTAGATCTGAGGAACCATTGATGGTTCCCTTGTTAATGTCATTAGATTTTTTTTTGTTTTATGATGCTTAGTTCTACTTAATTCCTTTAATATTTTGTTAGTTTTTATATCTGGACTAATAGTAGGGCCAATATTCATTTGATGGCCATGGTTTTGTATATTGCTAAGACTCATGATTCTTATTGTAGTATTTTCCTTTTGTTTATGGTGTGGGTAGTTTTTTGAAATTTTGAAAGGGAATGGGGCAATCTTGTAGTAGTTACTACCAACTGATCTTATATTTTTGGGTCAGCTCCTTTTTTGGCTGCTTTTTGATTTCAAAAAGTATATTAAAATTTCACACTTTGATTATATAGTAACTATGAGGAAGAAGAACCATATGTTTTAGTGTTTGTTCATGAATTTCTATGTTTTCTATACTAATATTTACTATGAAAACTTTTACACCCAATTGAACTCCTATATTATTATATATATTATAGATATATATCTATTTATTGTACCATATAAAATTTTATCATCAAATCTAAGCTTCTAGGATTACTTGAAATTCTTTAGAATAACTTGGGGAGGGGGGGTGGGGTTGGGGGGTGTGAATTAGTTATCCAAGGTCTAGATGTATAAATAATTTTTTTCTCAGCTTAGTGAACCCATAAAACATTTATCATCATGCATGCATCCATAAGATTATGCAGTCACTTAAAACTAGTAGGTTATTATCAAATCAATTTATAGAAATGTAAACATGAAACATAATAGATTGAGCAACACATTTGACACAATGATTCACATGGGAACCCAATTTAGGAATAACCACCGGTAACATGCTACTTTTATTCACACTTCTAAAGTGATTCCCCATGAAAGGTCAACCATGTTAAAGGTCACAATACACAATGTTAAATGTGATCCTATTAAAAGATTTCAATCACTTTGTTAGGAGTGAGCCTTGTTAGATGACTTTAGATCATTCACTAGGAATATCACCTAGTTAAAATATTTAGAAATGACTATTAGGTCAACCTTAATCCAAAGGATTTACCCTAGACTGATACATTTATTAGAGAGTAAAAATAAGGCTTGTTCTAATAACAACTGACAACTCTATTTGTATATTATAGATCTATTTTTTAGCCATCCATCATGCTTGGCTTTCACACTCTTTAGCTCCAATAGCTTGTTCACCCTTCAAGCATTCATACCCTTAAACCTTCTTTCTTAACATGCTAATACAAACTCTTCACTTAGGTCACTTGATGAACCAAAACCCTTGACTCCTTGTCTTCCTTAGGTTCTCGCACACGAAAACCCTTGCTTTTGACCAACCATCCCTATAAATAGAGAATTAAGATCTTTTATCATTCATTTTTCATCATCCAATCAAGGTTAGGAAAAATTAGGTAGGATTCAATGAATCTACCCCTCATTTCATATCACTTCTAGAAACTTCTCCATAAATCCTCTTTGAATTCACCTCAAAATTATCTACCATGAATTTGTGCCACCAACTCATCAATCTTATCTTCCACTTGGTTCACACAATCCAAGAAAAAAAACTTTTTGGCTCAAATCCATCAAATTCACAATCTTTCTAATAATCTTGGCATTCAACATTAACTTGCTTCTGATGCTCAACACATACTATGTTGCTCAGAATCCACTAGAAAATCACTCGATACAAACTAAATTTTACTTGTGCTTAACATCAACTAAACTTTACTTGGCATACACTATTTTGTTTGGCATATACTAAAAATGAACTTTTACTCTACTCCAAGTAATTTTCTACTCAGCTTGCACTAACTTTGCTCGACACCTACTATCCATTTGGTCAAGTTTGGTAGACAAACTTAGTTTAACTTGTTCTTCTGAAATTACTTAGTGTAACCAACATTTGCAACATTAAGTAGATTATCAATGCACTATAATATCATTATCTTAGCTAATTCTTATACTCCTTTTATATCATAACTGAACCTTTCCTCTAGGTGTTATTGTTCTTCATCAATCAAATAGTTAATAGTACTTAAATCATATAAGTAGTCTTACTATCAAAATAACAGGTTTGACATCAATGACAAAACAATTATTGAAACACATTTTTCATACTTGTATGAATTTGTTTTCAACATTCTTCTTCTATAGTAGCTCCCTCTTACTAGGTAGATGTTATCAGCAGATATACTTTCTTTCTTAGTAGTCAAAATTTCTCCCTCATATTGTGTGTTAGGATTTCTCCCTTCTTTTTTCAATCTCCAATCTTTGGTATTTCCCTTGATTAGATACTATCTCCCTTTGTTTCTTGTATTTCCCCTAATTATTGCTCATGATTCTAGTAACTATCTCCCTCTTTGACAACAATGGCCAAAGACTTGTCATCTTAATATGCAAATATGAACTTCTTCAGCTTCTTTTGTGTTACCTTGCTTGTGATTGATTTATATAGTTTCAACTTTTTGTTTACTTTAGGCAGCTCCTAAAGTAAGATCCACTGCATCAATTTGTATCATATGGAAATCAACTTTGTTTGATGTAGAGCACTCCTTTTGTTACTTATATATCCTTTGATAGGGGTATCACCCCATTTTACCTCTTAGATACTCATGAGAATCCTTAGGTAATGCTTTTGTAAAGATATTCATGATTTTCTCTTTTGCGTTAACATATTCCATCTTCACCTCTTTATCTTGAATTAATTCTCTCAAGTAATGATACCTGATTGCAATATGCTTAGTCTTTGTGAGCATCACATGATTATTTGATATATTTATAGCACTTGTATTATCAAAATAAAGTATCACTAGTTATGATCTCTTCCTTCATACTTTTGAGTAATTTTTTGATCCATACAATGTTTGTATAATTTACAACAACAACAACATATTTAGCTTTTGTAGTAGATTGTGAATTATAGTTTTGTTTCTTGTTAGTCCATGTAACCAACATCTTGCATAAGAAAAATGTTCTTCCACTGGTGCTCTTTCTATCATCAATTTTTCCAGTCTAATCAACATCAGTATAGGCTCTTAATTCAAATTTCTCATTTTTCTTATAGTATAGACCATATTCTTCTGTTCCTTTCAGATATCTCATTATTCTCTTTATAGCCATCAAATGATTCTGCTTGGGATTACTAGAGAATATTGCAACTATCCCTATAGATAATGCAATATCAAGTTTGGTATGTACTAAATATTGTAATTTACCAACCATAGACCTGCATAATGTTTGATTAACCTCAGTTGAGTCATCATTCTTTGACAATTTATATCCTATCATCATAGGTGTACTTACTAGTTTGGAATCCTCTAATCTAAAAAATTTTAGTATCTCCTTGACATATTTTGACTGAGTGATGTATATACCATATTTCATCTGATGTAATTGCAAACCCACAAAGAACTTAATCTTTCCAAACATAGGCATTTCAAATTTTTGCTTTTTTTCATTTGCAAAAGTCTTAGATAAAGCATTTTGACCTCCACATATGACATCATCAAATTTTTTTTTGGATAAAAATATACCATTGAATTTCTCTATCTTCATGTAAAGATCGTTGTTATCATTAATCCTTTCAAATCCAATCTTCACAAGATAATTATGATGTCTCTCATACCATGCCCTTGGTGCTTGTTTCAAACCATATAGCACTTTGTGTAGTCTACATACCATGTTCTTATTATTAATATCAACAAATCCTTCTGGCTATTCTATGTAAACTTCTTCCTCTAATATTCCATTTAGAAATATAGATTTAGCATCCATTTAATAAATTTTGAAACCTTTGTATGTAGAATAAGAACATTTTGTCTTCTAGTCTAGGAACTAGAGTCCATATTTTGTTTTTTCTCAATTTTTTTAATCTCCTCTTCCATTACCTTACTCTAGTCCACATCTTCAAATGTATCTTTCATATTTTTAGGTTCTTTCATTCTTAGCAAGCATAAATCATTTCTCAATTTTTTCCTTCTCATTGGTGTAGCATCTTTATCTCCAATGATTTTTGCAGTAGGATGATGTCTCTTGACATATTTGGAGAATCTTGGTTCAACTCTAGTTTCTTCATTTGGTCTTTCAACTTCAGAGTTACTATATACATCTCTATCAGGTAGTTTAACATCTCTCTCATGTACACTAATCTTACAATTAGAATGTGCCTCAACTTCATTTTATAACTCAACATTTGAATGTGGCTCAGTTCCTGAATGCAACTTGACATTCAAAGTATGTGAATTGGCAGTCCTTGAAACTTGTTGTTGGTTAGTAGATTGATTTGAAGCATCTTCTTCAGCTAGCATACCTTCATAAAAATATACAAATGATTTGTATTCTTCTAGTTCTTTCATAGGTTCAACCTCATATACTTGTGTATATTCGTCAAATTTTACATTTGCACTTTCCAAAACTTTTTTAGTGTTAGTATTTAAACACTTATAAGCTTTAATTCTTATGGAATAGCCTAGAAAAATACCTTTTTCACTTTTAGCATCTAGTTTACCATTTTTGAAATTTTTGAGAATCAAGCATTTTGCTTCCAAATACATTAAAATATTTTATATTTGGTGAGTGTCCATACCATAGTTCAAAAGCTATTTAATGAGTACCTTTCATGACTTGCACACAATTCAAGGTGTAGATAATTGTACTTACAACTTATCTAGTATTTCAAAGAAACATTTTTCTCCATCATGAGTGCCCTAGCACAGTCGATTACAAACCTATTCCTCCTTTCAGCAATTCCATTTTGTGGAGGGGTTCTAGGAGTAGATATCTATCTTTTGATACCTCTACCATTACAGAATATCTCAAACTCATTGATATAAATTCTCCTCCTTTGTTAGATCTCAAATATTTCAAACTTTTACATGTTTCCTTTTCAACTCTTGCTAAATACCACTTAAACATTTGGAAAGCATCAAATTTCTATTTTAGAAACATAACTATCATCATTCTAGAATAATCATCAACAAGCAACATAATGTACAAGTATCTCCTTTGTAGCTTTGCACTTTAATTTTTCTACACAAGTTAGTATGAACAATCTCTACTATTTCTTTAGAGGTATGAGTTTTACTCTTAAAACTTGACTTTTTCTTTTTTCCCAATTGACATTGTCTATACACATTATATGATCACAACTTAGGAAAACCTCTAACTTTTGTCTTGTTACTAATACTAACCAAGTTATCAAAATTAACATGACATAACCTCTTGTACCATAGCCACACATCATCAAATTTTACAACTAGAGAAGTAGCATCATCTATATCAAGGTAGAATATATTATTCCTAGTCTAATCATCCTTTCCAATTAGTTTTCCATCAATATCATATATCTTAGCAATCTTATTTTCAAACTCAACCTTACATCTTGAATTATTCAATTGTGACACACTCAACAGATTGTAGTTAAGTCCTTCAACATAGTATGAATTGTCACATAAAATATTTTCTATGTGTTTGATAGAATCTTTTCATTTTATCAAGCATGGTGCATCATTACCAAAACTTACACTATTTCCATCATAACAATTTAAGGTAATGAACATACTTTTATCTCCAGTCGTGTGATGTGAACATCCACTATCAATGATCCATCTATCATTCTTATTCACACAAGACATAAGTGTAGTTGCCTCATCTTTATCAGATTCATCCTTCATTGCAACATACACCACTTCATTATCAGGTTCATCAGATTCATGTCTTGTTTCCTCTTCAACAATGTAGTAAGACTTTTTGCCTTTGTCTTTGTAATCCTTTTTGTCTTCATCTCTCCTACTTTATACTTGTCACCAAATCTACAGTTCTTCTTCTATGTACATCTAGCAGAATAATGACCAACCTCATTGTAATTGAAACAAATGATAGGTAGTTTACCTTTAAACTTTCCTTTACCTCTATGAAATCTCCTTGCTAGTAGTGGTTTAATTTTTTCTACATACTCCTAATCTGTATCACTATCACTAGACACATATTTTGTCTTTTTCTTCTTCTTCTTTTCATCAAATTCCTTCAATGATAGCTTATCTTTGAAAGTAGATTCAATATTTTTAGGTCTATAATTATCAAAGTTAGATAGCTCAAAAGTAGTGAGCCTACCTATTAGACCTTCAAGAGATAGAGTATTCCCTAGTATATATCTTAGTTCTTGTATAGCAGAAACTCTAATAACATATATAGGCAATAGTGTTCTTAAAACTTTTCTTAGTACAGTATCATCATCTATTGTACCAGTAGCTCCTCTTATTGCATTAACAAAATCTTTTACCCTTGAGCAATATTGAGCAGTATTTTCACCTTCTTGCATTATCATATCTATTGGTGTAAATACATACTTACTATTTACACTTAAGTTTACTTAGGTTAATGCATTATTTTATTATTTTTATTTGTGAGACACTTAGGAGTTTTCACAGCTTTTTGAGTTGTCATGTAAACAACACAGAAGTAAGCAACTCTATTTTAGCACACGGTGTATACAACACTAATTTGCATGTCACACCCTTGTAGGCTTATCCTCTCATCACCACATATACTTTTGTTCTTAATGGAGGATAACCCATATCTAGTGGACATGTGCCTAGTTGTTGATATATCATGCAGCTGATTTTGAGGCAATCTAGGTGTATCTTAGAGGTCTTTATATTTAGGCACTTCTAGTGTACTCTAATTATGACATATTGAATATATCATCATTTTGATCATACTCTCTCTCTCTTGGTCTACAATTGTGCTTGTGTTTGAGTTCTTATTTCTTGGGTGAATTTTTCCTTTAGGAAAATTCTTACATGGTATTAGAGCTTGGAGATTTTCTCATCACATAGCCATTTCGAGACCATGCTTGCTTCAACATCTCAGCCCCAATCTAGAGTACTACAAAAATTGGGAGCGTCTAGAGCCAGATCTGACCTCGCCATTGCATTTGAAACACTAAACTGGTGAAGATTGACTATAAACTCAACTACTGTGGCCCAAAGTCGACCGTGAGGCAAATTTTTTTTGCAAATTAGAACTCGGAGGCCTCAATTTGTAGTTCGGGTATGGTCTTTTTTAGATCTATAATTTAATTATTCATATCTGTAATATTTATTTTTATCTATTTTTTAAGAATTTTTTTGGAATTTATTTCCTAGTGGATAATTTTTTTAGCAGAACCTGGCAGTGATACCCTAGCTCTACCATTTTTGGAGGGTTTATTTATTTAACGCAGGTTTACATTTTTCCATTTTTGGCAAAGGAGCCGTACAAATCTACAAATTTTGTAGTAGGTACTACAAAATATTCCAAACAAGGTTGACTAAATCCCATCAGCCAAACTACCCTCTAGCCTCAGCACCAAATCAATAGGTGACAAAGTCTTCCAAGTGGCAGTCACATCTCAATCACCGATGACTTTCACTTTAAGTTTAGTATTGTGGACAAAAAATTTTAAATAACATTCACAATGGTCATACCATCAATGTGGGATTAAAATCTCATTATCGAGCATCACCTTTGTAGACTTCTAGCATGATTTACAGATTCTGGCTACTCTGCACAAGTTCTGGCCATTGCCCAAGCAATCCAAAGTTTTTGGCTACCTGTGCATAACAAACTTTGGCATGCCAAACCTTCTTTCCAGTCACGACAGGTGATTCTGGCCCCAACGACTATTGGGTTTCTCCATGAACATGTTGGGAATCCCATTGAGTATATTGTAACCCACGTACAATAGTTTTCATAGTCGCATCTGGTATATTTCAAAACTTCTGCAGAGATTTGGGCAAGGCAGCAGGAATATTTTGGAACTTTTGCGATGATTCTGGTAAGGGTTTAAAAACCTAATATCTGAAGATTTTTTTCCAGCATTTGAAAACCCTCTCACCTAGCCAAGGATACATTTCCTCTTTTACTTTGGCCATGCAGAGCAGCATTAGAAAACAAGGTCCCACCACATGGACTGCTTTGACCCTCTCCTACTGACACGTGGTAAATTTTAATTTGTCCACAACTTGACATGTTAGGCCAACTTAGTAGACACGTAAGTCAGAATTGCCATGTTAGCCACATGGATAGCTGGTCTTTTCTTGCCACATCAATAGTATGGATATTTTCCATGTCCTTGTCCATACTATACGAATGCCTTGTCAGAAAATGCGTCACCAAAGGCGTTATTTTTCATTGACATCATCTTTTACTAGGTTAAATTTAACATCCATTTGATCGTCAAACCCAGTCATTTTACAACTATGGAGACAACCATTTGATCATCAATTTTAGACTTGTAATTTTTGCTCCAGACCCCTCTCTAGATTGCTTTTTAGTTTGGTAGCTTGACTTTGTGAGCCCCTAACTTGGACATCTATACTCTAATTCAAGTGCAATTTTTTTTGAAATTGGCTAGAATTTCTTGAATTTTTCAGCAGTGGTATTGTTTTCTAGTTTTGGTGAACAGATTTTGCAGACATTGCATTTTTTGGTGACTGTACCTGCATAATCCTACATTTTGCAATTTCAAATGCTCTATACGGGCACATCTGTTCACTTTTTTAGGTTCCATTTTTTTTGAACGTGTTTATTTTTTTGTCTACCATCTAGATCTGAAGTTAGATTCTAGGGTTGTGTGGACCAATTCTCACTTTTAGAACTAGGCCATTTTCAACATTGTAAAGCTTTCATTCTTTTTCAGAATTGTCGTAAATCTAAGCTACAATGCTTAAGTGAAAAATTTAAGCCTTATCAGATAGTTGTAAAAGAAAATTAGAAAGTCCACTTTGTGCATTTTGACAAGTGGCCCATTGTAAGCGCACTACTTATAAAGTGCAAATATCATCTATTTTGGGGGGGTATCTTTTGATTGAGTGAAAGTGGGGGTGTATATTATGTTTTTGTGTCTCTCTATTATGCTCTTTTCATTTTTTTATCATGGGTTTTAAATGTCCTCCTCTAACTTCATGCAACTATTCTACATGGAAAGATATTGCATGGAGTAGATTAATGGAAAAAGGATATAGTCTTTATGTTAATGGTACAATTACCAAACCTATTCATGCTAAAGAACTCATTGATTGGAAAAATCAAGATCGACAGGCTTTAGGAGTTATCAGGAGTTGTGTATATGGGGATCTTCTCTTCCACATTCAAAATTGTCTAGAATCTAAAGAAGCATGGGATAAACTTGAACAGTTGTATGTTAAGGTGGATGAAGAAAAGGGATTTCAGATTGAAGAAGATTTACTTCTCTTGGATCCAAAGAATTTTGATACAATTCAGGATTACATTATTAAAGTCAATGAGTATAAGGCACTTTTGAAAGATTGTGGAAATCTCATGAAGGATGATAGGTTGATTCATCACATCTTGAAGAGGCTACCTTTTGAGTATTCTTCCTTTGTTTCAAGTTTTAATACTCATAGGTTGACTATGGGATCTGCTTACCACAAGCCTTCATTTGATGCATTTGCAGAGATGTTTATTTTTGAACAATCTCACTTGATGGATTTAGGACTTCTCAAGTCATCAAAGACCAAAGCCTTGGTGGCTAGTGATGAGCACAAATCAAGTCAAGGAGGGAAAAGTAACAACAAGAAGAAGCAGTGGAAGCAAAAAACACAATCTAAGACACAACAATCCTCCTCACAATAAGACAATTCTTCTTCAAAAAGAAGGTAAGTAATGAAAAGAAGGACAAACTCTTTTGTGTATACTACAAAAAGCCAAATCATGACGAGCATCATTGCAAGACAAAAAGAATCGATGAGTTAGAAAATCTACTTAGGAAGAACAAGATTCAAGTGCCAGGTACTTCCAAGGATTCAACTCCAACCTCTTCAAAGGGTAAAGGGCAAGCACTCATGGCAAACACAAGTTCTTCAGAATGGCTACTTGACTTAGGTGCCTCTTATCATATGGGATCTTCAAAGCAAGACTTTTCTTCATTAAAGCAGTCAAAGGTACCACACATCTTCATGGGAGATGATACTAAAATGGAAGTTAAGGGAAAGGACACATGGAAATGAAAAATTTGGAATTCAAGGATGTTCTCTACATTCCAAACCTTAGCTCCAATCTCCTATCAGTTTACCAAATCACTCACCTTGGAGATGGTCACAAAGTTGAGTTCCTTCCAAATTTAGTGATGGTGTAAAGTCTACAAGATGATTCATTAGTTGCAGTGGGAAAAGTTAATTATGACAAGAGGCTTTATCCCTTCTCCCACTTTGTGCCTAAGTCTCCTTCTCAAGCCTTGTTGACTCACTCTACTTCATAGATCAATTTATGGCATGAGCAGTTTGGTCACCTTGACTTCTACTCTCTTCAGTAACTTTGCTCAAAACATATGGTCAAATGTCTACCTAATATCAACTTTTCTAAGGGAGAGTGTTCATATTGTTCAATGGCTATGAATCTCAAGGAGAAGTATGATAAAAGGAAGTCTTCTTGAGCTATAATTGTTCTTCAACTAGTTCACATGGTTTTAGCAAGACCCTTTGCAATGACTTTAGTCAGCCAAGGCCGCTATATACTCACATTTGTTGATGATTTTTCAAGATTCACTTGGGTCTTCTTCCTTCATCATAAGAGTGAAGTGGTTCATAAGCTTCAAGAATTTAAGACTCATGTTTAACAAAAGTCAAGGAAAGCCATCAAGGTACTAAGGGTGGACAATGAGAACAAATATGTAGACAAAAGACTTAAAGACTTTTCTAGAATTGAGGGGATTGGTCTTCAGAACCCACCAACATTTAGTCCACATAAGACAAATGTTATAGCTATGAGGATTAGGACTCTTAAAACCATGTCAAGTTGCATGATAAAAGCAAAGTCTCTTGATCCTACACTAGAAGTTGAAGCCATTAGTAGTGCTACTCACATACTTAACAGGTCTCCTCATAATGCCTTAGATGGGAAGACTCCTTTTAAGGCATGGTGTGGTAGAAAACTAGTTGTGAGTCACCTTAGAGTCTTTGGTTGTCTATCATGGGAAAACCTATCTTCCAAGAGTTGTAAGGCACCAGCACCTAGGCCTTGTACCTTCATTGGTTATGAAGATAATGCTAAGGCTTATAGAATTATGGATCTTGAGACACATGAGATTTTTGTGGAGAAGGATGTTCACTTTGAGGAAAGTTCACACAACTTATCCTCTACTCCTCTTCATACAACATACATAGTGGAAAATGATAGTGGCACCAACAATAGTGCTTCAATAGGTTCAGACACATGGGGTTCTATTGACAGTTGTAGTGAGAGGTCACATTAGTCTAGTACACATTCTTATATTGCCACAGTGAAAGGTCCATCATAGCATGGTACATCTCATCTTCCACTTACAGCTTCAGATGACTTGGGAGATAGACTTGAGGACTTACATCTTCTCATTGATGAAGGTGATCCTTCTATAGTTGTTGTAAGGGCTCACTTTGACCCTCATGTCCATTCTTTACATGATCAATCTTTCAAGGCTGGCATGATTGTGGATCCTTTTGAACAACAATTAGTGGAGGTCTCTTTGTTAGTTGAGGAGATAGATGGTTTAGTGGAATAGGTTCAATAGACATCCTTGCCATATCTACATTTGTTCTTTTTAGCGCAATTGGAAGGGGTGAGCATTAGCATCAGTATAGGGACACTTGAGTAGGTTTCAAGGCCATCATACATCTTTAGGAGTGTACCTTTTCCATTATTTCTTCCTAAGGGGAGGAATGTTATTTAGCATTCTTAGACTAGCTTCTTCATCAGAGTAGCTTTCACTTGTCCACATTCTTCTTTGGAGGGGGGGTGAGCCTATTCTATCTCTCTTCCATCTCTCATTATTCTCTTATGTATATATTGGATGTATGCCATAATGAGGGGTGGGGGGGGGGGGGGGGGGCTTGATTACTCCATCCATCGATGCATCCCTATTATCTCTCTTTTCGGAGGAGAGTTTTTCCCATGAGGTTTTCCCTCTTTCTTTGCTTTACGAGAGATTGCATATTCATTATGTACATGGGTACCTAACATGGCCTAGTAGTCGAGACCCATGATGCATCTTCGTCCTAGTTTTCATAAGCTGAAGGGCATTCCTCTAAGTTGCACTTAAGGGGGGTTGTTGGTGTAAATACGTACTTACTATTTACACTTACTTAAGTTTACTTAGGTTAATGCATTATTTTATTATTTTTATTTGTGAGACACTTAGGAGTTTGCACACCTTTTTGAGTTTTCATGTAGACAACATAGAATTATGCAACTCTATTTTAGCATATGGTGTCTACAACACTAATTTTCATGTCACACCCTTGTAGGCTTATCCTCTCATCATCGCACATACTTTCATACTTAATGGAGGATAACCCATATTTGGTGAACATGTGCCTAGTTGTTGACATATCATGTAGCTGATTTCAAGGCATTCTAGATGTATCTTAGAAGCCTTTATATTTAGGCACTCCTAGTGTACTCTAATTATGGCATATTGAATATATCATCATTCTGATCATATTCTCTCTCTTGGTCTATAGTTTTTCTTGTGTTTGAGTTCTTTGTTCCTAGGTGAATTTTTCCATTAGGAAAATTCTTACAATATCATCAAACTTACCTATGAGACTTTTAGCTTTGACTCTTAGAACATTAGTGTCTCCTCCATAGATAGTGGTTAAGGCATCCCACATTTTCTTTGCACCACCAAGAATTTTGATATCATCAAATTCAGCATAGCTTAGGGTAGAGGCAATCTCCAACATTGTCTAGTTATGTTCTTTCTTATTTTTCATATCCTCAGTAGTTAAGGCTCCAACAGAATCAACATGCTTAGTAGTAATGGTAGATTTTTCATGGCCTCCATTTCCTCCAAGGTGTAGATTCATCAAACTTTATCACTTAGGAAAGTTATCTCTATTAAGGTTGGGTACATCTCTTTTTGACATCCCGATTGTTGTGCTTTTAGTACCTTCAAACTAGTCCTCTTAAGTAGATGGCTCTAGTACTAATTTTTGGAATTCTTTAGAATATTAGAGGAGGGGTGAATCAGTTATCCAAGGTCTAGATGTATAAACAAAACTTTTCTCAGCTTAGTGAACCCATAAAACATTTACCATCATGCATGAATCCATAAGATTATGCAATCACTTAAAACTTGTAGGTTACTATCAAATCAATTTGAAGAAATGTAAACATGAGACATAATAGATTCAACAACACATTTGACACAATGATTTATGTGGAAATCCAATTTTGGAAAAACCACCGGTAACATGCTACTCTTTTTCACTCTTCTAAAGTGATGTCTTGTGAAATGCCAACCTTGTTAAAGGTTACAATACATACTATCAAATGTGAGCCTATTAAAGGATTTCAATCACCCTGTCAGGAGTGAGCCTTATTAGAGGACTTTAAACCATTTAGTTGGAATGTCACCCAGTTAAAGGATTTACAAATGACTGTTAGGTCAACCCTAATCTAAAGGATTTACCCTAGACTAACACAATTATTAGAGAGTAATAGTAAGGTTTGATATGATAACAACTTACAACTCTATTTGTAGATTATAGATCTTTGTTTTAGTCCTCATTCTACTTGGCTTTCACACTCTTCAACTCTAATAGCTTGTTCAACCTTCAAGCATTCATACCCTTAACGCTTCTTGCCTAACATGTCAATGCAGACTCTTTACTTAGGTCACTTGATGAAGAAAAACCCTTTGTCCTTATCTTCCTTAGGTTCTTGCACATGAAAACGCTTGCTTTTGACTAGCCATCCCTATAAATAGAGAGTTAAGATCTTTTGTCATTCATTCTCCATTATCCAATTTAGGGTTAGGATAGATTAGGTAGGATTCAATGAATCTACCCCTCATTTCATGTCACTTATAGAAACTTCTCCTTAAATCCTCTTTGAATTCAACTCAAGATGGTTTACCATGAATTGTCTGCCACTAGCTCATCAATCTTATCTTCCACTTGGTTCACACAATCAAAGAAAAAAACTTATTAGCTTAGATCTATTGAATTCATGATCTTTCTAATAATGCTGGCACTTGGTATTAACTTGCTTCTGATGCTCGACACATACTGGATTACTCAGTATCCATTAGAAAATCACTCGGCACAAACTATAGTTTACTATTTCTCGCGGACATCAACTAAAATTTACTTGGCATCCATTTTTTCGCTTGACATACACTAAAAAAAACTTTTATTTGGCTCCAACTAATTTTTTGCTTGGCTTGCACAAACTTCTCTTAGCACCTACTATTCATTTAGTCAAGCTTGGTAGAAAAACTTATTTTAACTTGTTCTTTTGAAATTTCTTAGTGTGGCCTACATTTTCAACCTTAAGTAGATTATCAATTCACTATAATATCATTATCTTAGCTAATTCTTGTACTTCTTTTACATCATAACTCAACCTTTCCTCTAGGTGCTATTATTACATCTTTTGATCAAATCCTCTTCATCAATCAAATAGGTAATAATACTTAAATCATATAAGTAGTTATCTTGCCAAAAAATTAGTAGGCTTGACATCAATGAAAAAACAATGATTGAAACACATTTTTCATACTTGTATCAATCTTTTTTCAACATTCTCCTTCTTCAACAATGATAAGAATAAACCTGTAGAAAAAAAGAACCCTAATAAAATGGTATATTGTTAAAACAAAGATATAATGTTTATGATATAGTACATTAGTTGTAAAGAGTCTTGATTCTCTTCTACAAAAATTATATGCAAACATCTATTTGTAATAATATTTTAAGGATAATAATATCTCAAAATTGAGCATTCATAAATTGATGCTCATATTTTCTTTAGCTTCAGATAAATTATAATTGAATATAGCCACAAATGCACGAGTGCACACAAACACACACCTAGGTTATTACCTAGATTCCACTTACATTGGTACACTTTAAGTCTAATACCATCAAAATACATCTTCTTCAATTGATAAATAGGTTTAAAAAATATCACTTTTTACATATGCTTGTATTAAACATGTGGAGTAGAACTATCCTTTTAACATTAATCTTACATATTTTGACTTGAATTTATAAGCCTAAAAAAAGACCCAATCTTTGAAATATTTTCCTTTTTCTTTTCTCTTATTACATATATCTTGTCATTATTTCAATAGTTTTCTTCCCTTATTCATACTTGGGAAACATCCATAAAAGAAAAAGTCACATTCCTTCTACCATAGTCTCTAATACTTCCTATACTTCCTTCTATCTAAAAAGTCTAAAAAATACTAGTGGTTCACCTACCTACAAACTGATTTTACAGCCAAATTCTATGTCCTATATGAAATTATTTGGACAAGATTGTAGATGAATGGTGCCATAGAAGTTTTCATAATAATTACTAAAGAAAAAGATAAATAGAAACAAGGTATTAAAGATAGTATTTAAATTCTCTCATTTAATTTATGTTTTTTTTTTTTTTTATATAGGAGGTATCATCCATTTTCAGTTTGTATCACCACTTTAATTAAATAAAAGGGTCAAAGATAAGACTGGTCAATGAGGACAAAAGCTATTACCCAAGCTAACTCCATTACCCATGTAGGCTATTATATATTAAATAATATTAATAGAACTATGGTGGTAAGTATTTTTATATAAAGTTCAACATTGAAGGTTGACCATGATCATAATAATGTATATAATTAATTTTTTTAAAGATAGATAAGGTAGAGGATGTCGATAACAAAGGGGATAGGAACATGAGAAATAGAGACCTTGACTAAATTATAGAAACCTAGAGTGTGTGACATGTCAAACTAGATGTGTGTGTGTGTGTGTGTGTGTGTGTGTGTGTGTGTGTGTGTGTGTGTGTGTGTGTGTGTGTGTGTGTGTGTGCATCAATTTTTATGTTTCTTTATTGCAAACTTTTGACCTTTTTGTATTTTTATAGTTCATAAAAATATTGTTGAAGTCCCCTAAATTTGTGTTATATTTCATTGAACTCTAATGTATTTTCTTCTCCTATATTTTGTTGGTATCTCTAACCATTGTTGTTTATTAGTGTCAACTACGTAGTCATTTACAAGGAAGAGTTAGATGGTAATCATTACCACCAAGCTACACTATATAGGTTGAGTCATGTACATAAGCTAGTATGTACTAAGCAGTTCTATAAGAGCTGGGTAAGTGTATGGTCATAGAGTAATTTTGTATATGTACCGAGCCCTTTCAATGATCGAGTAAGACATCAGCAACTAAGTAAATTCCAAGTATGCAAGTATCGAATGATATAGAATGTGCCGAGCATAGTATATATCAAGCATTGGATAGTTAACAAAGGTCGAGCACCAACAAAGCCAAGTATCAAAAATAGTAAAGACTGAGCAATGTAGAGTTTACATAAAATTTAGGAATGGAACAAAGTTTTAGGAAAAATCATTATCAAACCTAATTGGAAGGATTATTTAAGTTTTGAAGATATTGTTATAAAATATTTAATATTTGAAGAGGTTGTTATAGAATATTTACATGATGTGGATCACATATTCCTATGTTGTATGTTCAACGATAAAGATGAAGAGGCAAAACATGGAACCATCTAGAAAATAGTTTATGGAAATATTTAACTAGCAATGATCTTAACCTAGATCATTTACATGACAAAGAAGAAGAAGGAAAGAAGAGTATATGTGTGAACATGAACCATTATACTATGAAGGATTGAAAAGAGATGAAGTCATTCAAGGGTTTTGTTATCATCTAACAAAGAAAGTGACATATTCCTAAGAAGTGAAGGGAAAGGGAAAGACAAGTGTTATCAGATCATAGGAGAGGATTAGTTAGCAAGGAGAAGACTCAAAATCATCTTGCAAAGAAAACCAAGAATCATGTACTAAATCAGTTTTAATAGATTAGAATTGGGGTTAATCTCATAATAGAGTGCTCTTCATAGATCTATGTAAATCTCCTAACAAAGTCCTTACTTTATTGTAAGTTTCAAATCTTCTAACAAGGTGAAGCATAACATTTTCTTAGGTCTTTTACATGATAGACTCCTCACAAGGTAGGTAATATTTTATGGGAAAACCTTGTAACCTTAACTAGTTAACTTTATTACTACAATATTCAAAATTTGTGGGTGTCATCCCCACCGTAGTTTTACCTTCATCTTAGAAGTTTTTTGGGTAAAAAATGTTGTGTTATCTATTATTACTTTCATGGATGTGATTGAACTGATTTGCATGTTAAATAAATTTACATTATAAGTTTTACATGCATAAGTTATCATTAGATGTAAATGAACTATGAAAAAATAAAAAGTGTTAAAGATTTTGATTAAACCCCCCCACCCCCCAAGTATCTAGTTTGCACCTCCATAAATCAACAATTGGTATTAGAGCGCAATTCTCTAAAAGAAGCTTAAAGGCTTGAAGATTAGATCTTGGAAATGAAGGCTTTCAAACTAGATAAGGCTATTGACAAGCTAGTGATTTTCATCCAACTCACATTGTAGAAACTTTAGAAGGCAAGACAAGATCTAAAGGATTCCCTAAAGAGGAGAAATGAAATTTTCATCTAGGTAAAGCAATATTCTTATGAAGAAGTTGAGACTCAAGGACTATTTGAATCAATCAATCCAAATGACAAGGAATCTTATGATCTACTTAAGAGGAAAAAACTCCTGAATGAAAAAAATAAGAGCACTAAAAAGAGAACATGAAATTCAAATAATGAGACTATGTGAAGTGAGTGAACAAAGAAATAAAGTTGAAGAAGACAAGACTGATGAAGAAGGTAAAAGGTCGATGGCTGCCATACTTGAAGAAAGGATATTAGATGTGCATAAGATCATAAACACCAAATAGATCTAATGAATCAACTAATGCTTACAAACCAAAAATTGAATCACAAGGAATATGAAATTACAAGTCTTAGTTCACACAATGACATAATGAAGAATGAACTGAAGAATGATAAGTAATCTATGGAGAAATTAAAAAACCAAAGGAAGAAATAAATTCTTTTGAAGAACTTATGATGTCATCAAGTTATTCTAATGAGTTAGGAAATTATTGCACTGCAAAAGGAAAATCGTCCAAGAATGGAGAAATGAGAAATTTAAAGCCAAAGGACAAAGCAATATGATCTCACTATAGAAAAATTGGTCATACTACAAATATCTAACAAATCAAACATGCTATGCAAAATTTAAAACCTAAGTTCACTAGTTATTATTTTTACTGCAATAAACAAGGACATCAAATACATGAGTGTAGGCCAAGACTGAAGAATACACCAACTACATCGAGATTACAGTACATGTTCCAAATGACACAAGTTAGGAGATCAAAGTAAAAGTTGCAAGACTCAAGTGCATTCAGAAAATTTGACAAAAGGCAAAGGTAAAGGCAAAGTAGATATTGGGCACAAGTGAGGAATGAAAAGAGCTAGAAGTGGAAAAAGAAAGTAGAAGATGGAAATGTTGGAGCTAATGGAGCTGAGGTCACCCAATCTAATGGAGAAGGTGAGAACATCATCTCTAACTAAGGAAGAGAGGAATGTATGGAACTATATACCTAAATGATATATCATACATTATTTCCTTAAATAAAGTGCCAAAAGTTCATATTTTCATATGCAAGATGCATACTTGATTTTTTTAATGAAAGGTTATTGAGTATCAGTAAAATTATCTATGTTGATCAAGGTTTGCAACATAGACCAAGCACTTTAATGAAGACTGAAGGTTATCGAAGAGACTAAATTGTTATGCGAAATGCTAGTATCGACTGAGATAGTTGGTTTCTACGCACCTGAGTAAAAAACATTAATGGAGACCCTAATTGATCAAGAAGAAGGTATATAACTAATTTTCAAGAAATTATTTTATATCTTGCATTCAGATTTTTGAAATCACAGATTGATCTAGAGATTTAGTGAAGAGATTTGAAGAGCGATTTGATCAAGAAGTTTGAATGAGTAAGGAGTGTGAATGAGTGTTGAGTATCTATAAAAATGAGAATATCAAACCCTAACTATTATGATGGAAGCTTTCTTGTCTATTGGAATTAGCCAAGAGGTTAGTAAAGTTTAACTATTGAAGAGTGACACCTGTCCTCCACCTAAGTTTCATGTTATTCTAGAAATTGTTGTGAAAGGAGATTGAATGGGTGCATTATCCTCAATACCAACTAAATTCATTATGATACATGATGTTAAAAGCTACTATTTGTGGAAAATTGAAGAATTCAGAGATTATGAAATTTGAGAAGCTTATGAGAAGCTATGTAATGACTTGAGTTTTGACGGATGAGTTTCAGATTGTTGAAAAGAGAACGTCAACTCATGCCTTAGAATTTTTAAGGAAATTTAGAATCAAATGGATTAAATTTATCTTGAGTAGAGTTCATATTGTGAAGTTCTGGCTATAGAATGGACTAGAGGAGAATACAAAGGAGATGATACATGAGGCTATAGGGTATCTAACCCTAGATGAGAATGAAACCATGTGATGCTTGAGATGAGAGGAAATTGAGGTGAATACTAGAGTTGAGTGGAATGGACATGGTCTATCCATTACAAAAATATCTAATTGATTTATAGAATTCTCTATGAAATTCATTTCTCACAAATTCTATCAATGAAGCCTATTCAATAGTGTATTACATAGGGTTGTGGACCAAGCATGGAAGATTGTGATAAAGGATCATGAGTATGATTGTGCCAAGCTACAAATATTATAACTTGAAGAAAATATGTCATTAATAAGAAAGGAAAAGAATTCAATGTGTAAGTTTGGCTCCCTAATTATTTTTATATTATTTTATATATAAAAGTATTTTCCTAGCATGGGTAATGTTGTATGGGAACAAAGAAAACTAGTGACAAGAAAAATTAATGAGTTTATTATAGATGCTTATTTTGATGAATTCAAGCTAATGATGAAAATGCAATGAATGCTTATTTTTATGAATTCAAGCTAACAATGAAAAGGAGAATGATAATACCAAAATAATTGGTCATAAAATATTGCAATGACATATGTTTTCTGTTTGATAAAAAGAACATATTTGTACAAGTGATTAAGCCAAGGAAGGCAAATTGCTAAAAGCTTTGAATATGAAATAGAGAGTGATGATGTAAGTTCAAACATTGATACCCAATTAAAAGAAGAAATAGATGTCGAAGCTAAACCTTTTGGAAGATATGAGGAAGCCAAAGAAAGAACAAAAATGATCAGTAAGATAGCTTCCAAGGAAAAGAAAAGGAAGAAGATCATTGAAGACCTAGAAGCCAACTTGGGTACCCTAGGTAAAGGAAATGAACCATTGCTATTGACACAAGGTCTTTGTGAGCATGAAGAACAAGATAGTGGTGATGAGGAAGATGAAATAAAAGAAGGTGAGAAGGGTAAATCTATATTTGTTTTCATGTCACTAAGCAAGAAGGCTCAAATAAAAAAGGAGAAGAAGTTAGTGACACCTCCACCACAAAATAAGCCAAGGACTAGGGCAATTGCTAATGCTGAGTAGCTTGCAAAGTAGAAGGTGGTAGAAACTACTGAGTTGAGTTGACTTAAAACTAGAAGAAGAATATTTGTTAGAGGACCACCTATTAGGAAGATCAAGACTATTGAAGTGGTATCTGGCATCTTAAGAAGATTTGTAGGTTTATCTAGGTTTAGATATGTGAGATACGATACAATACATAATGATGATAGAAATAAAGTTGAGGAGGCTATCATAGAAATGATTGAAAATAAAAAACTAGATTCTAGTGCAATACAAAATAAGGTACCTAAGGATCTATATGATAGATTAGACAAGAGATGGAAGTAGGCCGAAGTAATAGAGAGACAGATAAGAGCTAACACACTAGTCAGAGTTATGCCTAATCTGTCACAGGAGAAATAGGGCACATTTTTGAAATAGCATAGGAGCCTTTTTTTCCTAAATACGCTTGATACTACAAAATAAAGAGGAAAATGTACAACAAAAAAGTGATTTGACATGGAAGAACAATTTTGGACTAAATAAGAAGGAGGTACACACTGTAAACATTGAACATTATTATAGTAATGGAGAAAGTTTAGGTGTGTTGAGACCTCAATGAAGCATGTCTCCAATATGTTCTGACACCTTTGACAGTCCAAAGGCTGAGCAATCAAGGCTCACAAATGAAGAGGGAGATGGTGAAGATAGAGATACAAATTGAATAGGAAGAAAATAGGTCCTATCCTTAACCATAATTTCCAATAGGAATTATCCAAATTGATTAAGCACAAGAAAGTAATCAATGCCCAAATGGATCATGTGATGGAAAATAAGAAGAAGGAAATATCTATGGTTAGCCTATTTGAGAAGCATGATATTAAATCTTAAAATAGATAAAAGTCAACTACTAACCTTGAAGTAGAATAATTCTAGAAAATTTTGATTTTTGGTGTCTGTATATAGTTTCAATGATCTTTGCAACCTATTATGGAGTGGAAATGTTGAGACAGAGAAAACCTAGAAAACTTTTGTCCTTTTGAAGGGAGGTCAACCTTGAACTTGATAGCAGGGCACAATGATACCTTAGGGCACAATTATAGCCTAAAAATTTGACATTGACCTGCACTACTTAGACAAAATTTCTGTTTGCAGATCTCACAAGTTCGATGAAAAGGGTATCTGAATATATTCTTCAATCCATTGTTCCACACCTATATTTGCAAGGAAAATGGTTTTGTTTTTTGGATGAGTGGTTTTCCTTGGTGAAAACCCAGATTGGAATCAACCTTAATAATGGATTTGAAATAAGGAATGCTATCCATTAGTATCTAACTAAATCTAATAATGAATTTAGGTACTCAATAGATATGCAATTTTATTTGAAATGCAAACAAATATATTGATATGAAAGCTTGAATATAACATTGATAAAAGTAAATCAAAACCTCCATGATTATATGTCTCAAATCCACCTTGATAGTAAAATCAATAAATCTCAAAGATGAACAAAGGATCTTGAAGGAAGATCACACCACCATGATCGCTAGATCTAAGGTTTGAATGATGAATCTTGAATGCTTGAACCAAATCCCTTTAAAGTCTTGAATGCTTCATAATATCTCATGAAAAGTAGGCAATTTCTCATAGATAGTAGATAGTCATTTGCATGTCATAGATCCTTTATAGTGGATAGATTATCGATCACCCACGAATGAATGAATGTTAAATTGAGGAAGAAGGCTTCCTTATATAGAGATCCAAGGCACTAACTCCTAGAGAAGGCTGGCATGGGAGCATTAAATCCCAATTAACCTTAACCCTTAGTAATAGACCTAGATTAAATGTAATTTAAAATTCTACTATTCATAAACTTGAAAGAGCCAACTCACAAGTGGGAAAAAGAAACTTTCCAAAGCTCAATGTCTTGAAACCTCTAGAAATTGAAAATCGGACTTGGGGTCAGGGACAAGGTCAACCCTTCCCTAGGTTAGGGTTGAGGTCATCCTAGACCAAGGTTAGGTTTAGGTTGACCTTAACCTAAAAGGTCATTCTTGACCCAGAAAGTTAAAGTCCTTAGTTTCACAAAGAAAATTATCAGAAATAGCTTGGAGAGAGAGAGAGAGAGAGAGAGAGAGAGAGAAGAGAGAGAGAGAGAGAGAGAGAGAGAGAGAGAGAGAGAGAGAGAGAGAGAGAGAGAGGAAAACTACCAGATCCATGCAAAAACCTATTCAAGGTGCTTGACATGACCCTAGACCACTTACTCAGAGAGCTAAACACTTTTAACATAGAAGTTCTTCCATTTTAAGATGATACATTTGCCCCCCACATTAGCAAGAGTATGAAGTCAATGAAAACTTTTGGTAAAGGAGAATAAAGAAGAGATAAATAATACTTATCTAAAGACGCAATCCTCCAAGCTAAAGATTCTAACTTAACATACATGCATGAGAGTGTGAAACCAAAAACAATTTAAAAAGAAAGGGTTAGCACTAAACAAACCTAGATCAACCAGCACAAAAAAATTTGCTAAGAAATATTTCTTATACTAATATCATATTTGGAAAGCAATTATAAAAACATAAATGATTACATAATAAAGACAAGATAAACACTATAAATAACATAGCTTCATAATCCAGTCCTTCTAGCATGAACATGAAAAGAAAGAAAAGAAGAAGTAATTACCTTGCCCAATAAGATGTCCACCTTACCATGAATCACCAAGGGAGAGGAAGAGCCCAACAGGTAGCCAAACAATAGACAACCAAGTGTGGGCAAATCAAATCCGTGAATAGGAGATTGATTCCATCGAAATAGAGCTCATTTCCAACATTGGTCTTCTCTGTTCTTCCGAAGAACTCCTTTAATCAAATCCATGGAAGAGGCTGTGAAATACCCAATTTCGTGTTATTAGATCTAATTAGTTGCTGCATGAGAATGAGGCCATCTTCTTGCAACGTTATCCTTGTCCCAAACAAACTGCAAACAGCTATCTGGAAGAAGAAATGCCCTGCAATTCAACATATTCTCCAAGCGCACAACAAGCATATACATGACAACCATTACTATCAAAATAAGAAATGGGAGGGGAAAGGCAACTTCACATATGATCGTCTGCATCGTCTGCATTGAAGGCCTAAAGAAAAGCTTAACAAAACCAGACTTCTCTATCATGTCGTTGTATAGAGATAAGAATGAACGAAAATGAAGACGAGTATAGTATATGTTTAATGAGGCGGAAAGTGAGGAATAGTAGTCATTGATACAGTTCATCTAACAAACAAAATCTGATTTGGTTATTCAAAATATAGGAGAAGGAGTAATCCAACTCAGCCGCCACGATTGTGGAATATTGTAACCGTTTGGAACGTGGGAACGGGTGAGGAATACAAAACCTACCTTGCCGTGGGCTCATCCCCCTATTTTTAACTTTTCAGTGGTGGTTTTATACCAGAGCCATCTATTATAGATAAGGAATAAAAAATCTATACTAGAAGTTGAGAAGGGTAAATACAAAAGTCGCAGTGTCTGAAGCAACGTCACTCCAGCCAAATAATCAAATGTAAATCAAATATTAAATTAACGTTATAATCTCAACACCTAGAAACTATCGTGATTTTCACATGTATATCATAATGCAGGAATTAAATAATCCTGAAAACATTATTACCTGATTCATTAGTGCAGAAATCTGGAAGTGATTGGTGCAATAAACTTTAACTATTTTCAGGTGCCTGAATGAGATGAAAAACGGTTTCTCCCTCCTACCCCTTTACGGATAAATTCTTTTCGGACTTCTTAGTTCTGAAAGATCATTTTATACGTGGAGAGAGGACCCGTTTTCCCAAAACAGCTATACTCCACTTGCCCATCAAAGTGGAAGTTTTGGAAACTACTCTTCCAATTGATCAATAAGATATACGAAAGGTATGAGATACCTTTAAAAAACTATAACTCCTTATCACATGTGCCTCTTCATGTGGGCCATTGAAATTAATTAAAAATAAATCTTACATTCTCACACTTGGCACATATGATAACTTAACTTTAAAGTTTGATAAGGCAGTCATTAGATGCGCTATAAATCATATCCATCTTAACTTTCTGTTGATCACCATAATACTATAGTTAAACATTCCACTAATGCGAGTCATGGCAATTCCATGTCAATAACGAAACATAGTCCCATCCATGTACCACAACGCTAGTAACCTATTTAATTTAGTCTATAAATGAGAAGTGTATTCATAAGGTCCAATAACAAAGTCCCTTGTAGAGGAGACTATTCCTATCATCATACACTCATTCTCATACATGTACATACATATATCTAAAAACAAGAATTATCAATCAAAAACATCTTTATAAAGTTCTCAAAGTGGCAATAACATAATGTAATCCATTAAATAAAAGTAATATCTAATATATGCTACATTCAATACCCATTCTATTGGCATGCTCCTTAAATTTTTTCGGTGGTAATCCTTTTGTTAATGGATATGCAACCATAAGTAGTGTGCTTATATGTTCAATTGACACTCATTATTTCTAAACTTCATCCTTAACAACAAAGTACTTCAATTCCATGTGTTTAGCACCATTAGAATACCTTTCATTCTTAGAGAAAAACACAGCTATGGAGTTATCACAATAAATTCTCAATGGCTTGGCAATAGAGTCATCAACCCCAAGTCTTGAGATAAAATTCTGCAACCACAATCCATGAATTGTGGATTCAAAGCATGCCACCAATTCATCTTCCATACTCGATGAACCAGTGATAGTTTGCTTCACACTTTTCCATGATATTGCTCCTCTAGCTAATAGGAACAACTAACCAAAAGTGGACTTTCTGCTATTAACACATCCAACAAAATCTAAGTCTGAGTAGCCAATCACCTCTAGATTATTAGTCATCCTAAATGTGAGCATGCAATGCTTTGTTCCTTGCAAGTACCTCATCACTTTCTTTGTAGCCTTCCATTGATCCAATCCTAGGTTAATTTGATATCTTCCCAACATACCAACTAGAAAAATGATGTCTAACCTAGTGCAAGTCTATGCATACATTAGACTTCCTATGAAAAAAGTATAAGGAATCCCTTCCATCTATTTTTTTTCCCATTCATTCTATGGAGATTGCATAAGGCTGAATTTATCTCCTTTATGAATAGGAGCAACACCAGCTAAACATTTCTCCATTCCTAATCTCTCTAAAACTCTTTCAATATAGGCTTTCTTAGACAATCCTAATAATCTACATGATTGATCCTAGAATATTTCAATTCTTATCACATAAGATGCCTCAACCATATCTTTAATTTCAAATTCATAGAGAGAAACTTCTTGGTTTCATGCAATAAACCAAAATCACGGGTGGTAAGTAATATATCATCAACATAAAAAATTAGAAATATAAGCATACTCCCACTAACCTTCAGAGATATACACTGATCAACAGTGTTTTCCTTAAATCTAAAGGATGTAATAGTATTATGGAACATAAGATACAATTGGTGAGAAGTGTCTTTAAGTCCACATATTGATTCCATAAGTATGCAAGCTAGGTGTTATTTTCCTTTAATGGAGAAACCTTCGGGTTGATCCTTATAGACTTCTTCCTCTAAAATGCCATTCAGAAAAACAGTTTTCATATCCATTTGGTGCAACTCCAAATCATAATGAGCCACCAATGCCATGATGATTCTAGTGAGTCTTTCTTGGATACAGAAGAGAACGTCTATTTATAATCTATGCCTCCTTTTTGAGTGAAACCTTTGGCCACAAGTCTCACTTTATGTCATTCAATACTGTCGTTAGAGTCACATTTAGTCTTAAAGACCCATTTGTAGCCAAATTTCTTGTATCCTTGAGGTAATTCAACAAGATCCCAGACTTCATTCTAGTCCATTGATTTAATTCATCATTCATGGCATCAATCCATTTAGCATAATCACTACTTGCTATGGCTTGTGGAAATGAAACCAAATCCTACAAGTCCTTGATTCTTGTATCTATAAATGGTTTGCTTTACCTTTGAAATCTTCTTAATACTATTGCTGGTGGTTCTTCTACCATTGGTGGTTCTTCTACTATTGGTTCATGGATAACAATCTCATTATAGAGTGGTGGTTCATTAATTTGTTCTTCAATGTTGTCGAGTTGTTCAAAAATGATAGGAACAACAATTTCCTTTCTTGTACCCTAACTTCTTGGATAACCACACTTTGTGATTTATCACTCCCACTAACTTCACCATTTTTGATAAAGTGGACCTTATTGATCTCTACAATTCTCATACCATGATGAGGATAGTAAAACCTATACCCTTTGGATTTTTTAGGGTAATTAATAAAGTAACCACTAATGATTCTAAAATCCAATTTCTTTTCAAGTAGATTATACACTCTAACCTCCATTGGACAACGCCAAACATGTAGGTGTCTTAAACATGATTTCCTTCCCATCCACAATTCAAAAGGGGTCTTTGGAACTAACTTACTAGGAACCCGGTTTAATAAATATAGAGTGGTCTTAAGAGCATGCATCCACAACAATATGGGTAATTTGGAATTACTTAATATACTCCTAACCATATCCATTAAAGTATGATTATGCTTTTCAGCTACACCATTCTGTTGTATACTGTGTACATATGCCATGTTGTTCAAGGAGTTTAGCAAATGGGCCAAGGCACTGCCTTGATTCATCATACTTTCCATAATATTCACCACATCTATTAGGTTGGATGATTTTCACCTTTCTATCTATTTTCCTTTCAACCTCACTAATGTATACCTTAAGG
>CM053789.1:219510997-219553497 GCA_028749045.1 Cupressus sempervirens
TTTTTGGACAACGATCATGGGGATCTATTCTATGATCAGAGGAAGGGTCAGCCAAAAGAATGTCCAATGGAGAAGGATTGTGATTTTTGTCAATTGGAAGAAGTGGAAAATGGGTAGTCTGGAATATTGGGAAACAATAAACTCCCTAAGAACTCTTATCGAGTGGATTCTAGGACCTCCTCAAAAGTCTTATAGGTCCCCCTTCTCCTTGGGGGAGCACCACTTTTTTCCTCCATTGGAATTACTAAAGAAGAACCTACTAGCATTAAGAATCAAGTACTTGAACAAAGAAAAGATTCTTCACTATTTGGTAAAATTCTATTGGTAAGTCTTCTTTTCCTCCTGTTAAGATCTCTTCAAATTGGGAAAAAAAGGAATTTCAAATTTTTTTCCTTGATCCCCTGGTTGAAAATTCCATCTCCTTGATGAATCTAAGTCTAGTGGGTAAGTTCATGGGCCCTAGACCAACTATTGATAACATAAGGCTTTTGGTAATGGAGGTTTCTTGGTCAAGTGGATGTTGCAGCCATGCAAAAAGGGTTCTTACATCCTCTACTTTCACATGCCCATGGATAGAGATATGGTCCTATATGAGGGCCCATGGCAACTTGGTAACCACACTCTTACTATGAAGAAGTGAGAATCTGATATCAACTGGTGATAGCATTTTTCTTTCAACTCCAAGATGGGTTAGAATTTTGGGTCTCCCAATAGAATTATAGAATGCGGATACTTTTAGGGATCTGGTAGAGTCTTTTGGGAACATCCTTATGATTGATCATCTAACCACCTCTAAAGATAGGTTTTTTTATTCTCGCATTTGTGTCAAAGTGAATCAATGAAAAATCTCCCGACTAAGATAGACATTGTCTCCAAACTTGGAACATGGTCTTAGGATCTTGAATTTGAAGATATGCTTGGGGCTTGTTTCATCCATAGAAAAGTGGGTCATTGGGTGAAGGTGTGCCCTAAATATAAATATTAGAGTAAGCCCCTAAAGTTGGAAAATAAACCCTCTTTTAGAAAGGTTAAAGGCCATTAGAAGAAGCATAAAAAGGATGGAGGCCAAAAGTAGTCTCAGCTAACATCCCAGTTCTCAAGAACTCCTCTTCAAAGCCCTGTAATGTCCCCACTAATATGGTTAGTTAGGGACAAGTAATACCTGCAAAATAAATCTTAGAATCACAATAATAATAAAACTAACTATATTACTCTACCCTCTAATTTAACCCCGAATCTTAAGGACATCTCCATTTTAGGCTCCCTAGCTTATAGCTACCTTACTGTCTTCTTGAAAGCACACCCCTTAAGATTCTTCTTGGACGGGCATCCTCTATCCATGGCTACTCACATATGTATATGTTGACAACTTTAGAATATTCTAGTAGGTTAATTATTGGTCATGGCAGACTATGGAGATCTTAAATATCTCACATGTTCCATGCTACAATATTGACACTCAGTCATGGCAGACAGTGGAGATCTTAAATATCTCGCATGCTCCATGCTATCAGTAACATTGATTCTTGGCCATGGCCGATAATATAAATCTTAAATATCTTGCATGCTCCATGTTGCGAGTAACATTAATTCTCAACCATGGCAGACAATGGAGATCTTAAATATCTCACATGCTCCATGCTTCAAGTCTCATTAATATCCCTGGTGTTAACCCCATGAGCTAACACAATATTATCCACAAGTATGGTTCATAAATAAATTCATAAACATAATTAAACAAATATAATTCATCAACATACCTTTCTTACCTTCTTTTTCAAGAGTTGCACCCTTTCATAATACAAATCCTTTGAAAAGTCACAACACTTCATAGTTATAATCCTTTTGAAAATTCACAACCATTCATAACTATAATCCTTTGGAAAAATCTCAATACTTTATAATAACAATATTTTTGAAGAGTTGCAACTCTTCATAATTATGACCCTTTCAAAAGTTATACATCCTTTCAATATCATTGATACCTCTTAAAAAAGTCACTTCCTTATTTTATTCATATTACTTTCCTCTTCCATTTTCCCTTTTTGAACTCCTCTACTCTTCTCTCCTTTCTCCTCCTCTCTAAAATAAACTCTCCTCTCTTTTATATCTTAATTTTAAGGAGTCATTTCTATTTGTTAAACATCTCTTGACTTTTTATTAGATTTAGTTAATTTATATTATTCTATGTTATATTATTTATTTACTTACTTATTTTTGTTTATTTCATTAATTATTAAATTGTATTTAAAAAGTTAACACACTTTCTACAATATTGTCTCTTGTATTTAATTTTTTTTATTTCTTTACTCATTGAATTTTTTTAATTTTTTAATTATTTAAAATATCATGGTAAATATTATTTTATTAATAATATAGATTAAATAAATATTATTTTCTTGTTTTATATTTTAGTTTTTTTTTTAATATAAATTTATTATTTATTTAATAACATTGTATTATCTAATAATTATTAAAATTCTATCTTAAAATGGGGATATGACAACCCCTCTCTCGAGGATCGACACTTGCTCTCTTCTTTGGTTCCTATGGGCACTGAAATGACTCTTTTGGAAGGCATTGGTTTCTAGGATTTGGAAAATTTGGAAGACTACTTGTCTCTTCAGTTGCTCTCCTAGCCTATGACTGAGAAAGAGGGTATTGGATATGCACTGACTCCCTTTGTGGAGGAGGTATCAGATGAATAAGAGACCTTTGTTGAACCATCAGGTGATATCTTTTTCTTGGATGTTCCTATTGCAAGAATTGATCATTCAATTTTGGACATGGGGCTAGAGCTCTATATTCTACCTTCTACCATCGTTGACTCTTGCCAAATGGATTGTCTTCCCTCTTCTTTTAAGAATCATTATCTTAGGCCAGACTCTGAATCTATGTATCTATCTACCTAGTCATTATTAATATTGCCCCCAGCTTCTACTAATGTAAACCATAAAGTTCTTAAAGCTACCAAGGTAGTAAGAAGGCTAATCTAAAGAATTTTGGAGGGGTATTTTTTACTCCTATTAGAGCTACCAGAAGCAAAACTATAGATGTTAGTTTCTCATCCTTCATTATTGCATCCAATTCCCCCAAGAAAAGGGGTTGAAAAGACAATTTAAATGTCAGAGCTCCAAAGAGCTTGTAGGATATAGTGGATGGTAAATAGACTACCATCCTTTAATTTTTCCCAAGTAAAATATGAAGTTCATTACCTAGAATGTGAGGGGATTTAATGGTTCTCATAAAATGGAAGCTCTTAGAAATCTTTCTAGAGACCAAAAACTTGACATTCTTGTTATTCAATAAACCAAATTGTCCAAAGTAAAGGCAAAAAACTTTAAAGTTTTTAAACATTGTGGTCTAGCAGCTAAAAGTGGTGAAGGTGCCTCTGGTGGTACTCTTATTCTCTAGAATGAATCTTATATTACTGGTACCACTCTCATGGAAAATAACTTTTTACTTATCATTAAGTTTCATCCTATTAATCTTAATTATGATTGGATCTTAGTCAACATCTATGCTCCTAATTTTTCCAGAGCTAGGAAGTCATCATGGTCAAATCTGAAGGAAATAAAGAATACAATTGTTGAACCCAATTAGCTCTTCATGGGTTATTTCAATGTTCATCTTTATGACCATGAGAAAATGGGAGGTAACACTACTAATCTGGAAGGTAGAATGGACCTCTTGGATTTTATTAACAATGTAGTTCTTATTGACTTTGACCTTAAAGGGATTGATTTTACTTGGTCCAAAAAAAAGACTGGTCATAACTGCATTCAAGCAAGGCTTGAGAGAGTTTTGGCCTCAAATAATTGGACTCAGGATTGGAATTTCTCTCTATCATCCATTTCCAAGATCGCTTTAGTCCATTTCCCCCTTCTCTTTGTTGCTGATTTAATTGGTAAGAAAATACATTTTCCCTCTAGATTCAAGAGAATGTAGATGCAACACAAGGATATCAACAACATTTGTCATACTTGGTGGAAAACTAAAGTAGATGGGACTACCATGTACAAAATTGATACAAAAACTCAGAATTGATAAAGATAGAGTTAAAGTCTGGAACAAGTCTTCATTTGGTGATATTTAAAAAAAAAAGAGGTTTTCCAAAAGAACCTTTAGATTAGCCATGAGAAAATTCAAGTTTCTAGTTACTCGGATGAGCTCATCAAAGAGGAAAATTAAACTTTTTCTAAAATCCATAATGTCATCTCCTATGAAGAGTTCTATTGGAGACAAAGATCTAGGGCTATCTAGCTTAAGGAAGGGGATCATAATTCTAGATAAAGCATGGAGTAGCTAATAGAATCACCAACCTCAAGATTGATCAAGAAGAGTTCACTAATGAGGATGATATAACTATAAAAATGAAGGACTTCTTCTCATTCCTACTTTCATCTAACTAGAATCTTTGTGATGATAACCAAGGCCATTTTCTAGAAATTATTCCTTCCATCATCTTTGACCATTAGAATTATGTTTTAGTTGCAATTCCCTCTACTTCAAAAATTCATAAAGTTGTCTTCTCCTTTCAAGGTGAAAAATCACCAGGCCCTGATGGTTTCTCTATGGATTTTTTCTAAAATAAGTGGAACATTGTTGGTAAAGATGTGTGTGATGCTATTAAGGAATTCTTTGAAGCTAGATGCCTCTTAAAAGAGCAGAATTCCACCTTTCTAGCTCTCATTCCTAAGAAGGCTAGGGCTAACTCCCTGGATGATTTTCATCCTATCAATCTTTGTAACTCTATTTACAAAATCATTTCAAAGGTCCTTACCTTGAGGATCTTTCCTAATCTACAAGAGATCATATCCCTTGAATAGAGTGGCTTTTTCCTAGGTCAACAAATTCTAGATTATGTAATTATTGCACATGAAAACATTCATTCTATGATGGCTTCTATTAACCAAGGGTTCCTCATGAAGTTAGATCTCTCTAAGGCTTATGATCATGTGGACTTGAGTTTCTTATTCAAGGTCTTAAAGTCCTTTATTTTTGGTATTAGATGCATCCAACTCATTTCTTATATTATTTTGATGGCTTCCTTGGTTGTCCTAGTCAACAACTCTTCTTCTAGCTTCTTTCCTCCAATAAGAGGACTTAGATAGGGGGATCTCATCTCTCCTATCTAATCTATTATTTTCTAGTAGAGTGTCTAATAAGATACATTAAGAATCTCAATGTTCAAGGTAGTATCCATGGTCTTTGTCCCTCTTCTTTCTCCAATCCTAGTTCTCATGAACATTTTTTGGATGATATAATTCTTATGGGGCTTGTCATGGTGATGGAATCTAGGAGTTATAAGAGTTCCTTATATCTTTATATTCAAGCCTCTAGTCAACTTATCAATTAGGAGAAGAGTTTGATCTTCTTTGTGAATACTCCCCTAGAGAGACAAAATAAAAAGAGAGACAAAATAAAATCTCTAGGATTTTGGGTTGTGGTATTCCATCCCTCCTTGGAATATATCTTGGCCTCCCCCTTCAATCCAAACTACCTAAGTCTTTCTAGGAAATGCTCACTAACAAACACAAAAAAAAACCTACAGGCTAGCCTTGTACTTTGCTAAGTCAAGCTGTCAAAATTATTCTTCTCAAATCCTACCTCAAAAATCTCTATACCTATGCTCTTAGTCTTTTCAAAATGTTGATTAAGTATGCTAATGCTATGCAGAGAATTCAAAGAATCTTGTTGTGGTCTAGGACTAAGAACAAAAAAAGTCTCCCTCTCAATGCTTGGGACTCTATTTGCAAACCCAAGTATCTTGGAGGTCTAGGAATTAGACCTATCAAAGATATGAACAAAGCCCTCCTAGATAAACAAGGTTGGAGAGTTTTACATGAAGATAGGGACTAGAATAAAATATGGAAGAGTAATATCTTCAGCACTCTCCCACTCTAAATAGTTCCCTATCTATTGATCATTTAGAGAAAGTATCTTCCATTTGAAAAGTTGTTGAAGTTTTGAAGAATATCCTAACCAAAGTTTGGAAATGAAAGTTGGGTGATGGTAAAATTTTTTTTTTTTGGGTGGATAGATTGTAACTAGATTCTCCCCTAAACTTGTTTTATGTAATAATATTTTATCATTTATTACTACAAAGCCAACTTTGGAGACAAAGTTTTTGATTATTGGGATAACAACAGATGGGTAGACCTCACTACTCTGGATATCAATCTTCATCAAATCCAAAATTCTCTTTTCTCCACCTGTATTGATCCTAATTCTCAAGACAAGGTTATCTGGGCTTTACATCCAAGTGGTAACTTTAGAGTTTCCTCCCTTTTTTTTGAAAAGAGAATTGATCTCCCCTAGGTTAAAGCTTGGACCAAAGGTTAAACTCCAAAATTTTAACTCTAAAGATTGATATTTTCTTCTTGATTTTTCTAGGGAATAAAATCCTCATGATTGATGATCTTATAAAAAGAGGGACAATCATTACCAATTGGTGTTGTCTTTGCAGGAAGGATGTGGAATCTGCCAACCATATTTTACTTCATTGTTGTTATGCTAGGGATATTTAGTTCAGGAAATCTTAAATTTTTGGGAAATTTAATGGACCTTTTAGGAAAATCTTACTAACAATTTTCTAAGCTAGAATAGTCCATTCAGAGGTGAACTTGTTAGCTTCTTCTGGTGGTACTCTTTCCCCCACATATGTTGCATCTTATGGAAATAAATGAATGACAAAATCTTTAGAGATACTAGTACCCACTCTTGGGGCATAGGTAAAAAGAATCTCATCAAAAACTTAAAGGAGAATTTTATATCTCATTTTGGTCTCTCAACTAGTCTCAACATGGAACATCCTAGTCAAAATTGCATAGTTAAAAAGGACAATTTGAGGGAAAATGTCATTTGGTTATCTCTCCCCTATGGTTCGATTGAGGCTAATTTTGATGGGGCCTCCAAAGGGAACCCTAGCAAGGCTGGTAATTAGAATATCATAAGGGCTCAAGCTATTCCCATTGGTATAACTTTAAGTCATAAAGCTGAAATGGCAAGGGCCCATTACACAATCAAACTTGCTAAGGCTACTAGATGCAGGAACCTCTGGCTGGAAGGTGACTCCAGGAATATAGTTAATATCCTAAATAATAAATAGGACCTTGCTTGGAATATTTCTAACCTTCTCAATGAAAGTAAATAAAACCTCAACTTTTTCATAATGTGTTCATTTCTCATAACTACTATGAAATGAATATGCTAGTAGATTGGATGGCCAACCTAGTAGTTCAAAGTAATAACATTTTCACATGGGCTGACAAGCTAAGCATGGATGATGTATTAATTATAAAAAATAATTATGAGAGAAACATATCTTAAGAAGGGAAAATCAATATTTGATACATTCAAAAACTTCACTTATCAAATCATTAATTCTTCTATTTATTATTTTAAATGGAAAGCTTTCTGTGCTTGCATGTCTATCGGTACCTTGCATAGATTATGGGTATTTTTTGGGCTTTCAAGAAGTAACATGTAGATCTTTTCTTGGTGCTTCTCTCTAAGTTTTTTTAGTTAGAAAATTCTACAAGAATCTCTCTCTGTGAATATGGGTGGGAAAGAAAACAACAAGAACCTGAGAAGTGACACTACTAGAAAAAGAAAAAATAAGTATGGCATCAGCTCGAGAAAGGAAAGGTGACTAGTTTCTCAATGAACAGTTTCATTGAGAAACTTCATGGTTACAAACCTCATGTGACGGATAGCTTCTACAAAGCTTGGGATGGAGACAAGGTTATCCTTTATGGTAGACAATTCACCATTAATGCTGAGTTGATTGCTAAAGTTACTAGGCCACCAAATGAAGGAATAAAGAATCGACAACACTAAATTTTGCATAATCAATTGAGTTGTCACATAGACAACATAGTTGTTTGCACTCTAATTAAGCACATGGTGTTTACAACATCTTTTTATGTGACACACCTATGTTAGCTTATCCTCTCATCATTGCACACACTCTTGTGCTCAATGGAGGATAATCCACTCTTGGTGGACATGTGCTTAGTTGCAAGGCTTATCATTTTGCTAAATCCTATTCATTCTAGAGGCCTTTATATATAGACACTTCTAGTGTACTTGTACATTTAATTCATTCTCATATTGTTATTATGATCATACATCATTTGGTCCATATTATGCTTTGTTCTTGAGCTTCCTGATCTTGGCGTCATTTTTCCATAAGGAAAATTCTTACATGGATAAACTAGGAAGCTATCTCCTAATTTCTCTCATACATTAGAAGGAAGATGATACACAAGGCTTGAAGAGACTCTTGAAATGATATGATGCAATGATCTTTGACTGTTGTGCATTATATTTGTGTAAGTGGAAATGGAAAATGTAACATCTAAGGAAAAAATCAAAGGAAAGATGTATTTCTATGTATACAAGTAAATAAATATTGCTAATCTAATTATGAGACTATGTATACAAAAATAAACTATAATCTAATTTTCACAATGAGAAAAAATGTTTATGGAAAGTCTAGTAGATTTTAGCCATGGAACTTCTAATGAAAATACTATCAAACTATAGCTCAAAGTTGAACCTTCATTAAGCCTCTTTGATGTGTGTACTACTTGTCACCTACACATAGAAAATTGGGAAAAAAATGTGAAAATGGATTTCCCTAAGTCAAAACTAAATAGTGTAATTAACTTTGAAATTGAAATATAAATTTATTGAAAATAATGTTTATTATTATGTAGTGTATGTTTGATAAGATGATTAAACCTAAATTATCTCTCAAAAGTGCAACCTATGCCAATTTTAAGAACTTGGTATTCTAGAGAAACATGTAAATACTCCTAGGTAGTGGATTTTCCAAAATTGGAATAAATCTCTCGATTCTAAACAAGTTCCTATAAGATACTTCACGTATAGTCTCAAATTATTTTTGAGGGAGAGGGAAAGAAATATAAGAAAACTAAAATCTAAAACCTATGTTGATGTAATAAAAAGAAAGCAAACTTGCAACATAAATATAAATATTTCTTGAAATTCACTTAAATGCACTCATAAGATCACTCAAATCATTACTTCATGCTCATGCATAAGTATTTCATAGAAAGGTTTGAGAAAATCAAATGTTTACGAAGGAAAGGTAACCCTCTTAGTACACAAAACTATGATAACCCTTCTTAACCCAAATTCTAACTTGCATCAAAACCACAAAATAGGTACAAACATGAGACAAAGATTAAAAGAAAAATAGTTTCTCACTAATATTTCTATCATCAATTCATTTAATACACTAGCTCTATAATAAATAGGAAGGGAAAAACTCGATAAAAATGGTCTCTAATATATTATTACATCTGCAAAAATGACCTACAAAATTAATACTAGTAAGAGCCAAGGATTAGAAAATAGTCACTAAATCTGTGCAACTACATAATCAAGAGATACAACTAAAAGTGAGAAAACCTCAGTAAGTAAATTTTTTCATACCAACTATAGTCGAATACAAAAAAATAGCCTAAAAAGTTAGCCCATCCACCTCATGAAATAAGACTCATATGCATAAAAAGTTCAACTAAGGCATAATCAAACTAGTGAATCATCAAAAATGCCTCTATCAATGCAACAAAAGTCCAAAGATGCCTGCAAATTGCATGGGAGAAGTCATATCCAACCCCTAAATCTTCCCCAACATCACTAGATACCCTCCACATGTTTTTAGACACACTCAACTCCCGAGAAAGAGTCACCCAACCACATTAAGTTTGAAAGACTAAGCCCCATTTTATTTGTAAATTAAGGAAACATAATGAATTAGGAGTTTATAAATCTAACCCAAATTCATTCATTAAATAAAAAGCTCTCGCAAAAGTTCTAAAAAATTATGCCTTGGCATGTTTATCATTTTAATAACAAAAACATGTTTTGAGGAAATAATGCATAATTAATTATAAATTTACAAAATAGGCCATAAGGAATACATGGAATAATGTTAATTTAATAAATATAAATAGATAAGGCCTTTTGTTATCAATAACAAAAATTAACACTACCCTATCCTAAGCCTACACCAAAAAAATACTTGACCAAGGCAATCAAACTAATATCTAAGGTGGTTATTATTAATAAATAATTATTAAAAATACTACCAAAGCTATGTTCCCATCAGCATATTACTTCATTTAGAAAAAAAGAGATATAACTCCCATAAAAACATAAGCTTAACAATTAGTGCAAGAAGTTGGGTCTCACTTTTGACCAAAAAGTGGAAGTGTTTTGATGCAGCAAAAATTCCTCAAATAATTATAGAAGCATAAGAAAGAAAGAATATAGAAATAAATATTAGAACATCATAATTCTTCTATATTCGTCTTCACAATTCTCTTCCCCCTACATTGAGAGAAAATAAAAATTTAAGTATAAATCTGAAATTACTGTTTTTAGCAATTTTTTCATTAAATTATTTTTTGTCATTTTTGGTCATTTTTACAAACAACTCAAAAAAAGATAAAATATTTCATGAAGCTTCCTAAAACTGAGATAAGATGAACTGCCAACTAACATTCAAAATTGGAAGTAATATTTTAAAGTTATTAATAAAGATCAACTTTCTAAAAACTAAGCAAATCATTAAAAGCTTTTTAAAAAACTTCTAAAAGATCATGCATCAGAAAGCCACTAAAAGATCCTGCTTCATTCTCCTCTAGTTGAAAGAATACAACTCCTAAGAGTTATTTTTTGAATGTATATAATTTCTTTTTTGGAACTTTTCCTTCTATTGTATCAAACATTGATTTTCTTGACTTAGAGGAATGCAAGTTTATTCCTTCTTCCCGGTCTTCCAATTTTTTGACATTTTGTCATTCATCTTTGCAACTACCATTGTATCCCTCTTCCTCTTATTTTTCTTAACCCATATTCTATCGTCAACATCTTCTTAGCATTTGAAATCCAAAATTTAGTTTCTTCTATGTAAACCTTTGTACCATAATCATTTATATCTTCAACATATCCACCATTGCCACAATTAACATAATACCTTTGGAAACATTCATATACCTCATTAACAAAAAAATCTTAAACATCTTCATTATTAAACTCATTATAAAAAACTATTTCTATTTGCTCATTTTGAACATAAGGATGAAAATGGCAAAAAGACTCTTTGACGACTATGTTTAACTTGGCTTCTTCTATTATTGATGTCAAAATAGTCATTGGTACACTCAACATTTTAGTTTTTAGCTCTTCCTTTATTTTTTTGTCTCTTTTTTCCTTTTCTTCTTGTGAATAATCTTCTTAATAGGCCATGTGATCTTCTTTTGATTGCTAGGTACCATTTTAGCATTTCTAATTCCATTACCTTCCTTAATTGTTGAAAAAATTGTTGTAATTCTCTTAACATTTCTTTCAACTCTAATTGTCTCATCTCTTCCTCCTTCCTCTTCCTCTCTTTCTCTTTTATTTTTGTTTCTTCTTTCCTCTTCTACAAATACTTCATCAATAAATCTAGTTCTTCAAATGAGTCCATCATTTGCCACAACTAGATCTTTTCTCTTTTCTACCTTGATTTTTGGAAACTAGTTCCTCTTCTCAACTTGCATAAACATAAACTCATAACCACAAAAATACAAAATTATTGTTTTCCTAGACCTTTTGAGCTCAAAGACTAGATGGTGCAGCCAAAATTCCTCAAATAATTAAAGAAGCATAAGAGAGAAAGAATACAAAAATAAATATTAGAACATCCATAATTCTTCTTTATTCATCTTCCGAGTTCTTTTCCCCCTGTAATGAGAGAAAATAAAAATTTAAATACAAATCTAAAACTACCATTTTTGGCTTTTTTTAATAAAATATTATTTTGCCATTTTTGGTAATTTTTAAAAATAACTCGAAAAAAGATGAATTTTTTTCATGAAGCTTCCTAAAACTGAGATAAGATGAACTGCCAACTAACATTTGAAATTGGAAGTAATATTTCAAATTTATTAATAAAAATCAATTTTCTAAAAATTAAGAAAATCATTAAAAGCTTTTTTAAAAAATACTAAAAGGTCATGCATCAGAAAGCCACTAAAAGCTCCTGCTTCATGTTTATTCTTATTTTTGAAATATGTTACCAATTGATGCCAAAATTTGAGGCATTGAGAGATTAAATATAAAAAAGCTTTAGAAATAAAAATTGTAGTGTCTATAGTCTCCTTTCTGAATATGCAATTTATTTGTATACCCATATGATAGATTTGTTTTTTGGGTATGCATATTTAAAAGCCACTTTTTAAAAATATATGTTTTAAGACCATACCACAGTTTTGTATGAACACCATAATTTGACACAACTAAATGATTTTTTTGTGAATTCTTTTAAATGAAGTTATTTAACACACCAAAGATTCATGAAAATAAATTTCCCTAATTTTTTATATTAATGTTTAATTGACGATTAAACTAATTATTTAAAAATTGTGTGCCCAATTTAGAAATCAAACACTCAATTCTTAAGTACCTATTGGGGGCAAAAACATGACCCACAAAGCACCTAAAAATCATTGCAATGACTAATTGACAATTTTGAGCTACAAAAATTTTTTTTTGTCATATTATTCTATTTTCTCAAAGTGTCATCTTCTACAATTTGCAAGCTCTAATTAATTTGAATTTAAAGTTGGTGCAAACATGGGATCAAAACAACAAAGAAAGAAGCAAAAAAAGTTTTGACAAATGGGGAGATTGTAACAAACAAAGAGAAGAAAGAATAATGTCAAAGAGAGGGAAGAAAAAGAGTTAGAGAGTTGACCAATGTTGGATTTTCAATTTCAAATATTGTTTCAGAAGAGAAAGACATTGAGGATACCACAATGGATGACAAAGTTGAAGAAGAGATCCCAAAACAAGGATATTTTGGTGCACATTCTAATGAAACATTCAATATAGGTGTGTCTCAAAACCCTCAAGTTTATTCTCATGATGAATTTGGTGATTTTCTACAAGCAGGTTTTGTTTTAAATGATTTAGGTTTTCTTCATGAGAATAGATTATCAAATGATAATGCACAAAAAACTCCAACATAAATGCAAGCCGCAAAAGAAATACCAAGAAAAAATGAAATAGAGATTCAAATTCTAAATACCATTGAAAATGAAATGCCAATTGAAAACAATAATTATATGAATGTAGACATGGAAACACCAAGTATTGAAGAAACATGTTTAAATTATATTGAAGTGCATGAACACAATTTTCACTTTTCTAATGATGTGCTAGATAATTTTCGTGGATTGGTTTTGTAGAGAGAGGTTAGGGCACATGCTAATAGATTATATAGACATATTTTATAATAAGATATTTGGGTTTCGATGTCACTTGATGTTGAAACTAATTAAAATGTCTAAAATGTGAAAAGTAATGAGAAGGCTAGGAATGTTTACAAAACCCAAGTATAAAAATGATTCTTTAAAATAAGTTGTATCCACTATTGCTAGTGCCTTTAATGTTATCAGAAAGAGAAGTCTCTCTAAAGATTAGAATGCAACATGATGAGCAAAAATAAAAGCTTTAGTTAACAAATAAACAACAACAATAACAAGTTGTATCCAAAATATGCTAAACACTCTCAATATGCTAGATAGCTTGATGGACACTTTCACATATGTAAGATTACATTTCCAATTGTTACTATACTTTTAGTTGTTGACTTTGCAAAGAACTGCACACTTGCACCCCAAGATGCGGTACAAGTACAATATTACAATCCAAAGAAAGTAGTAATGTTTTTTCATATAGTTTATAGGAATGCACCTAATAGTACAAAGGAGGATCATAAAATATTGAGAGAGTACCATTTCTATATGAGTGATAATAAACTTCATTCATCTAATTTTATCCAATATTGTTTGAAGGTTTTTTATGATAATTTAAGAGAGAGACAAATTAAATTTACATAACATTGGATATGGTCAAATAATTATATAGGACAATTCAAGAATGCTAGAATGTTCTATTGGTTGAGTAGGACACATAGGAAAAATAATATCCAACATATGTGGAGTTTTTTTGAGGCTGGACATGGTAAAGGAGAACATGATGGTGCTAGTGCATGTGTAAATAGATCCCTTTGTAGAGAGAAATTAAAATTTGAGGAAAATGATAAATTCAAAAATATACATGACATTGTGGAATGTTTTAACTAATATTTATACACAAGATAAAGTCATAACTCTGCAATCAAATGTTTCTTCAGCCTAGTTGAAGAGAAGAATATCCTTTCAAGATATGAATGTGAGACAATTAGCAAGCATGTTTAAGTTGATGAAAGATCAACCCCACATATCCCAAATAATTTATCAGCTCCTTCTTCATACAGACCTATGAGAGCTTAGGTCACTCACATAAAACCACCAAATGAAAAACACAAACAAAACTTTAAAACCACTAAAAAGTTGGAAAACCTCTTACCAATCATCCCAATTAGATCGCATGGGGAGAAGGCTAAATTTTTAGGTCAAACTAAATGGAACATGGTGGGAAGCTTAGGATAGTGATCAGAGGATAGAGACAAGGTCTAATGTAGATCAAATCTATCAGGGATACACATTGAACAATGTGTATCATATCCATAGAATAATGTGCAATTAGTGCATACTCCAAGCTAACATGCACAATTAGTGCAGACTCCAAGCTTGAAATCCATAGGAACTAAAAATAATGCTCCCCAAAGATGACACATCATAAATCATACCTCCAAATAGAAGAGCTTGTGCAAATCGTAGGATCCAAATAGGAGTTTTGGTAATAGTGCCTCTCTTCCAAAACAAATCATTTGTTTTCTTCGCCAAATCAATGCACTTTTTTTTTCATTTTTTGATAAATAAAATAAAAAAATCATTTCATTGAAAATCATGCCCAAGTCAAAATGGTTTGGGTACAAAAACAATTGCTTTAGAAGTCAACATCGTCCAAACTAGAGGTATTTTATATGAAAATGGGAGATTTTGAGTGCTTTGAAGCTCAATGATGATATCCATTTGTGCTCAAAGTGCTCCAAAAAATAGGTATCACCCAAATCTAATATAAAATCCTTTAAAAATTATAGATCTAAAAATTGATGTTGAATCTCTGGGTATGTGTAGGATCATGGTCAACCAAACTATGCTCTTAAGTGGCAATAAAAATTAGAAAATCAGGGTTATGTCAACTTAACGTGCAATTTTCTACTTGTTATTAACTTTATATCAAAAAGTTGAGAGAAAAGAATCTCTAGAAAATTGAATCTATTTTCTAAACTACTAGGACTTATCTCAAAAAAATAAAAATTGATTGGTCAGAATTTTGAATTTTAATGCAATATTACAAAAATTTCAGAAAAAAAAGAAGAACCAAATGTATGTTTGACCACCTTAATCAAAATCAAATGACAATATTTTTTTAATAATATTCTAGATATAAGTAGTAGACTCATGCCTAGATGTGACACATATTTTTGGGTATTTTTATTCTAAGTAAATAATAAATAATTAATTTTTGACTTTAGTATTTTTGGAATAAAAAAATCTCATGTCTGACCATCTTAACTAATTCAAAACTCTGCAAAATTCAATTTTAAATTTTTTTCTCTTATATTAGAAAAAACATAGAATGTGATGCATCTTTTGGATTTAAGAAATGTTGTACCATTTGAAAGTTATAGTTGTTTTTCAAGTCATGTGTCAGTCAACACTTTATATGTAACTCCATTAGAAAATAAGTAATAATTACTTAGTAAACTCATTATTTGACAAAACTTACATTTGTGAAATATAAGAACGCTTCTAAGAAACTTTTTTATTTCATCTAACTTTGGTGAAAAAATGTCGTTAACTACATGTTTGAAGTAAAAATCACATAATAATAGGCCAAAAGCACATTTTTAGGATGTTTTAAAAGTTGACCATATAGGTTTGGTATCAGAAGATATAGTAGACCTTATAAAAATATTAAGTGTTTTCATTTAATATAAGGGCGGGTGGCAAAAATTTGGAATAAATTTTAAAATAGTTTGAGATATTTCAAAACTATAGATTTTTCAAATCACCACTTTCTGGCACACCATGATCCTACACATACCCCTCTTAAGAATAGAATAGGGGCATGAAGATCTATAGCTCTAATACCATGTTGAAATTGATGAAATATTAACCTTGGAGCTCCTAGGAATCACCTGCATGCAAAGACCTATCACAACAAAGAGAAGGAAAAGGTAATGCAAGCTAAAATTGCTAGATCTATAGATGAGACATTCTTGATGAGAAAAAAGAGAAATTGCTATAATCAAAAGTGAACTAGTTAATAATTACAAAGAGAGATCATCCTTCTAAAGGAGATAAAAACCCTAAAAAGGTCTAACCTAGGTTGCATCATAATAATTTATAAAAGAATTAATTATTAGATACCCAAAGTTTAGCTTAAGTAGACTAAAGTTAATTAGAAAATATCTAATTACTCTAAAAGGGCCAGCTAAGTGGCATTCATTGAGGAGTTTGGATTCTAACACTTGGACTATATGGAATATGGATCTTACTTGTTTTTGTCAATTTTGTCTTGTAGGTGAATGGAAAGAATGTGAGAATATAGAATGGGTTGAAGATTGGCAACAAAAAGCATTAGCACCTACTGATACACATTTTCAATATAACATAGTACTTGAAGGCCCAAATGTTATTGTTGCATTAGAAGATTGTGGTCATATTTTAGACATCATACAATCTAGTATGCACAATTATATTAAATTTTTTTGTGATCATGCTTCAATTTATATTATTTATTTATGAACATATTATTAATATAATTCAACAACATGTCATTAATATATTATTTATTTATGTACACAGGTGATTATTATTTATGTACTTTATCTTATCTTGTAGGACATGTTTATGTTGTTATTGCACCTGATGATAATGATGAAAAAAATAAGTATTATCTAGCTAGATGTGTGGAACCTAAGAAAAAATTGATATGTCATCAAGTAGATGATGATGATTTTGATTATTCAATTGAGTCTATCATTGTAGCTGGCACCTAGCTATGTACATACCTAACAAAAAGAAATGGTTTGCTAGCATTTGAAGACTATCAATTAGAAAAGAAGATTTTATACTATTCTCATTTTTTTTTGGAAACATTCATATCAAATTAGAAAGATATAAAGGGAGAGAATTCAAATGGTACAATAAGATGAGTACCAAATACACACATATAAGTTTTTTCTTTATTGTGCTCTTTTATATATGTATTTATTATTGGTAACTCTAGCCTATTGTTGTCTATTAGTGTCAAACCACTTAGTCATTTATAAGGTAGACTCAGATGATCATTACTATGACTGAGCTACTCTAGATAGGCCAAGTCATATACATAAGAAAGTATGTAACAATCTCGATAGGAGTTGAGTAAGCATATGGTCATCGAGTATTTCTATATGAGTTCAGCTCAAAAACAACTTTGAAATTTATAAGAATATAAGTGTTGAGGTACATAGTAAATGTTGAGTGCAATACATGCTAAGCATTAGAAGAGAACAATACAAACCAAGAAACAAAAATGTCAAGCATTAGGAAACTGTAAAGACTGAGGAATGTGGAGTTTACATAAAATTTAGGAATGGAATAGAGTTTGAGGAAAAATGATTATCAGGCTAACTTAAAAGGAACATTTAAAGTTTGTATATGTTATTATAGAATATTTAATACTTCCAAAGGTTGTTACAAAACATTTACATGACATAGATCACATATCCCTATGTTGTTTGTTCAATGATTTAGATGAAGAGGAAAAATATGGAGGCATCTAGGAAACTCTTTATGAAAATCTTTAATCAGTGATGATCTTAACCTAGATCAATATAATATGAATGAGAAGATTATGTGTGCAAACATGGAGCATTATATCATAAAGGATTGAGAACAAATCATAAGTTAGTGAAGGGCTATCTTATCACTTAACAGAGCAAGTGACCCATTCTTAGTAGTGAAGTGAAAGGAGAAGACAAGTATGACAAGATCATAGGAGAGGATGAGTTAGTAAGGAGAAGACTCAAAATAATCTTATAGAGAAAACCAAGATTTAAGTAGTGAATCATTTTTAATCAACTTAAATCAGGGTAAATATCCTAGCATAATGCTCTTAACACATCTTTGTAAATCTCCTTATAGAGTCCTTACTTTGTTGTAAGTGTTAAATCCTCTAACAAGGTGAGATCAAGCACTCTCTAAAGCCTTTAATAGGGAAAAATATTCATTGGGTAGATCATATCTTATGATTAAACATTGTAACCATCACGGGTTAATTTTATTACTACAATAGTGAAGATTTGTAGGTGTCATCCCCACCCTAGTTTTACCTTCACCTTAGAGGGTTTCTGGGTAAAAAATATTGTGATATGTGTTTTATTTTCATTCATGTGATAGATCAGATTTATATGTTACAATAGATTTACATTATTAGTTTTACATGGACAAGTTTTTTGATAGTTGTGAATGAATTAGTGAAAAGTTTAAAGTGTTAAAGATTCTGATTTGCTCTCCTCTTAGTATCTTGTGTATCCTATTTATTACTCCCTCAATCAATAGTTGGTATCAATGAATTGGTTTTCTAAAGAGAAGCTTAATCACTTGGATATTAGATCTTGGAGATGGAGGCATTCATACTAGATAAGGTTATTGACAATTAGGTGATTAACATCTAACTCATAATATAGAAACATGAGAAGGAAAGACAAGATCTGAAGGATTCCCTAAAAAGGAGAAAGGAAATTGCCATCCAGATAACACAATATTCCTTTGAAGAAGTTGAGACTCAAAGGACTATTTGAAACAATCAATCCAAATGAAAAAGCATATGTAGATCTATTAGACAAGAAAAAACTCCTAAATGAAGAAATAAGAGGACTAGAAAAATAACACAAAATCCAATAAGTAACAAAAGAAAAAAAAGCTTAAGAAGACAATACTATGGCTGAAGAAGATAAAAGGGTAAGGCTACTAGACTTGAAGAAAGGAAATCAGATGTGTAAAAGCTCACAAACACTTAACTGGACATGATGAATCAACTTATGCTTGCAAATTAGGAATTAAATAACAAGGATGTGGAAATTAAAAATCTCAAATCATAGAGGGACATAGTGAAGAATGAACTAAAAAATGATAAATAATCTATGGAGAGATTCAACAAACCTAAAGAGGCAATGAAGAACTTTGATGAACTTGTGAATTCATCTAGTTCTTCTAATTGGTCAGGATATTCATGCATTGAATAAGGAGAATCATCTAGAAATGGACAACTGAAGAATCCAAAGTCAAAGGGTAAATGAACATTCTATCATTGTGGAAAACTTGGTCATACTACAAATATCTATTGAAGAAAATATGGTATGCAAAATTCTAAACCTAAGTTTACTAGTTACTATTTTTACTACAAGAAATAAGGACATCAAATACATGAGTGCAGGCCAAGGCTAAGGAACACATCTACTACACCTAGATTTGAAGGATATTCTTGTAACTATCAAAAATATGGGCATAGGGCATATGAATGTATATCACAGACAAAACCCTAGTTGAAAAATTAGAGAAGGAATTATACACCTAACAATGCATGTTCCAAATGTCACAAGTTTGGGCATCAAAGAAAGAATTGTAGGACTTAAGTACATTGAGAAAATCAAACAAAAGACAAAGGCAAAGGCAAAGAAAACATTGATTAAGTTAGGAATGAAATGAACTAGAAATGGAAAAGGAGAGCAGATGATGGAAGTAGTGGAGAAAATGGAGTTGAGGTCACCCAATCCAATGGAGAAGGTGATCAAGTCATCTCAAACTAAGAAAGAGAGGTATGTATGGCATTGTATACCCAATTGATATATCATACATTAGTTTCCTACATATAAATGTGCCAAAAGTTCATATCTGCATATATAAGATGCATAAGAACAAACTTATGAAAGGTTGTCAAGTGTTAGTAAAATTGTCTACGTTGACTGAGCATTGCAACATAGATTGAGAAATTTAGTAGAGTAATGATAGAGACTTAATGGAATGGTAGAAACCAAATGATATGGAAGAGACTGAGCTATAGTGCAAATACCTCACTAAAAGGCATCAATATCAACCAGGGTAGTTGGCTTCCACCTACTTGAGTACACAACCTTAACAGAGACCCTAAATTGATCAAAAGAATGTATATATCAAATTTTGAAGGTGTTATCTCATAGCTTGCATACTGGTTTTCAAGAGCATAGAGTGATTTTTTTATTATAATGACTAGCAAAGATTTTTAAAGTTATTTGGATGAAGAAGCTTGAATGAGTTAAGATCAAAATTGTATGCAATATCTAAAGTAGAAAGATCTTCATATAGGCTAGCTACAAACATAACCACTTTATCATCCACTAAAATGAGTCAAGAGGTTAGTAGAACCCAACTGGTGAAGAGTGATACTTGTCCTCCACAAAATTTTCATGCTATTCTAGAGATTTCTATGAAAGGAGACTCAATGGGTGTGCTATCTCTTACAATATGTTTGCATTTTATCTTACAAGAGATTTACATGTTAAAGGAACAAAGACCTTTGAGGAATCATGTTCCTTCTTTTGATTTAAATTAACTATTACTAATTTAAGTTGGGGCTTACCCCCTACACTCTCCACTCCTTTCTAGTCATTCTCAAGCCCTTTAGCTAACTCATATTGATATTTGTCTTGGTTAATTCTAAAGAGATTTTCAACTAGGATCAGTTTAATTAGAATTGATTTACCTTCCACTCTCAGATCTAGCATTTTGAATTATACTTTGTTTACATGAATTTTCACTATGATAATCGGAATAGAGACCGCTATATCTAAATCTATTGTTCATATAAATGTTCCTAGTTTTGATCCTATGAGTTTCAATATTTCCGGTAATAAAAATTCAACATGTAGATTTGGTAGCCTACCCTCTTTCTACATCAAAGTTAGTAGAAGTCTTACGATAAACAAAGGGTTCCCAATCAAAAAAATTAATTGTATAACGATTATACATACTTGAGTATTTCCATACAATAGTTCCTCCTTTACATCTACACTATCATAGGCTAAAAATAGGAGTTTATTTTCCACAGCCATAATGTTTACATGCTTACCCAAAAAGATTTTCAACCAAATCATTATTTTTCTGCCTTCCTCTCTAGGCCCTATCCAATGAGAAAATAAGCTTTAGTCTTAGCATTTATTATGGGTATATTTGATCCATTGATTTGATAGATTGATTTCTACACTATCACCTTTTTTATCTTGCTTTTTATGTTGATCAAATTTCATTTATCCTTGAGTCAAGGCACCTTTGCATTCTAATGATCACCTCAAAACTTTGGCTTTTTCTTTAGAGTTCTTTCTTTTCTTAAGAGGGCCAAAGGAGTTAGTGAAATTATATCCTTTTAGAGAATCATTTCTTGAGTTGAGGGGGATGTCTAATGTATATTGATGATCCTTTATTGTTATTTTTGGATCTATGATTCCTGACTTGGATCCAACCTTCTTCCTATTTTGGCTTGTCTTATGATTTTAGCAATGAGGAGTAGAATGGAATTTTCGTTTACCTATAATATCATTGTTGCCCCTAGGAATATCCATTCTTGCAGATGGGAATGCATTGGATCCCTGATATTGGACGTGTAATAGAATCATTTTCTCACAGTGTAGAAAAGTTTGCTCACCAAACCATTCAATCAATATGTAACTTTTTAAAATAAAAATCATTAAAAATATATTATATAAATCTTTAGTTAGTTGAATCTTCTCCAATAAAATCTATATGAAAAAAATTATAATCATAATATATTAAAAAAAAAAGTATTGACTAATTTTCTAATAAACTTTAATTTTTTAAAATAGTTGAAATATGTATAAAGGAAAAACAATGAAAATATTTCAATTAATTTTGAAAAATATATTTTACATAAATTAAAATTATTATAAAATTATACAGTTTAATTTTTGTATAAGAACAAGGTATTTTCCCTTAGTGTGGAGGTGGCTAAGAGCTCGAAAACAACTGAAAGGACTGTTGTACCCACAAACTAGGAAAACACAAAACTAGGTGGTTCCATAAACACTTACATGTAGGAGCCTCAACTGATTGGAACCCCTTGCTTGGATGAGATCACAAGAAACTTGGTGAAAGAATGCACTAGTGTGCAAGTTAAGGAGATGAATGATTAATTAAATTTTATTGTTCAAGAAGATAGGGAGATTGTCAACATGTTGAATCTAGAACTGCATCTAAGTAATGGTATGCTAGAAAAGAAAGGATTGCTGAGGGATAGAGAGCTACTATAGCCTACCTATTGACTTGGGGATGGGCTTGTATCTTGATAATGGAACTCTTTTGGTTTTTATTCTTGGTATTGTGGAAGTATTTTCTCCTACTATAGAGGGCCCAAATCTTAATCTCATAAGAAATGCTAAATGGACATCTCGAAGAGGAAGATTAGGGGGGAATAGGGAAAATCTTGGATTGACTACAAAGATAGGGAGACCTATAACTAGGAACATTGGTCAAAAGGAAATAGAAAAGGATATTGCATAAATCATATCGTAGAATGTAAGAGGACTAAATAGCCCCAAGAAGCAATATGAAATCAAATAGAAAATCATTGAACTTAACACTGATATGATTCTTCTACAAGAAGTTAAAATGAATGCGGATGTTTTTTCACAAGTGGCTAATTATATATGGTTAGGTGCTAAATATACCTATACTAAAGGTAATAAAGCTTATGGTGGTATTTCTATGATGTGAAATCTTGATAGTGCTATGGGCATGGATATTTCCATCAGCACCCATTTTTTTGTCACAAACTTCACCACCCATTCTAGAAACTCACACTTTATGCCCCTAATAGTCACAATGGTAGGCTTTCTATCTAGAATGAGGCTAGTACTATTGTAGATTCCATGAGACAAGGGAAATTGTTGTGTATGGGAGACTTTGACAACCCGCTATACCCTTTTGAGAAGTTGAGGGGATTGGAGGATTTTTCAGATAGCATGCAAGACTTTGAGGATTTTGTGAGAAGAAATTATCTAATTATTATTGAACTGCAAGGCTCTACTTTTACCTAGTCTAATAATAGAATGGGAAAATGTTTGACTCAAGTTAGGCTTGACTACACTCTAATTTCTTCAGGATGAGACATTCTCCAACATAGCTCCCTAAAGGTTTTTCCAAGGACTATCTCAGATCATTGAATAATACTTCTCTCATAGACTAAAAAGGATACTTAACAAATGCCTTTTAGGTATGCGATCATGTGGCACTCACACATTGAATTTAGGGACTATATTGCATGATGGTGGAAGGATCAAGTGGAAGGCACTGACATGTTCTATATTGCTAGAAAGCTTGACAAAATTATAAAGGAGGTGAAAGATTGGAGCAAATCATCATTTGGGATTTTATCCAAGGATAAGAAGGTTAGAGAGAGAAAGATGGAAGCCCTCCAAATAAAACTTGGAGAAAACAACATGTAGATTGAGTAGCAATAGGAGGAGAGAAAGTGTAAAGATGAATGGAGAACCCTTCTAAATAGGGAGGAATTTTTTTGGAAACAAAGATCTAGGATACAATGGTTGAAGGAGGGAGACAAAAGCACAACATTTTTTCATAGATTGGCCTCAAGATGAAAAAGAGAGAAACACTATCAATAGCTTGATGGATGAAAATGACCACAAGGTCATTGAAATGGAACAAATAGAGGATAAAATCAATTCCTATTTCTAGGAAATGTATAACCCCGCAATGGCCTTGGTTAACATCAATATAATAAATAATATTCTGAGGCTTCTCCAACCAGTGATTAATAGTCAAATGAATGAAAAATGACATGCAAGGTTGAAGAAGATGAAGTTACAAAGGCTATTTTCAGTATGGATCAATATTAAGTTCCTAGTCTGGATTCGTTTCCTCTTGCTTTCTTCTAGGAATTTTAGAACATTGTTAAGTATGATGTTATCCATGCTGCTTGTGAATTTTTTAGAATGGGAAAGCTACTAAAGGAACACAACTGGCCCTTCATTGTTCTCATTCCTAAGATGGAGGACCCATGAAGACTAGAAGACTTTAGACCCATTAGCCTTTGCAACACAATTTACAAGGTTCATGCTAAGACTATGGTGAATCGCATCAAGCCTCTCCTAGAAAAATTAATCAGCCCCCTTTCATAGTGACGTTCTGCTTGGGAGGCAGATTCTTGATGTAGTTATAACCACCCATGAAGTGATACACTCTATAGAAATTTTTAAGAACCTAGGTATGGCTCTTAAACTGAATATCTGCAAAGTTTATTATAAGGTTAGGAAAGAATTCCTCTTTTCTATTCTTGCCAAACATGGCTTTAATGAGAAGGTTAATAATATTAAATGAAAAGTGTTGTTACCTCTATTACTTTCTTGATGATCACCAAAGGAGCTCTTGGCAATTTTTTCTCATCCTCCCAAGGTCTTTGCCAAGGTCATCCCTTATATCCCAAACTTTTTATTATTGTAGTGGAAGTGCTAAGTAGAAATTTAGTGTCATTGACCAACTCTAACAAAATCAATGGTATTAAACTAGCTTCTCGATGCCCCCCAGAAATCATACAACATTTTTTGGATGACACTTTCTTATTTGACATCTCCTCCATCCATGTAGCCAAAGAATGGAAAGTCTCCCAGAATTGGTATGCGCTAGTCTCTAATCAATGCATAAATTACTAGAAAAGAAAAGTCTTTTTCTTCAACACCACTACAAGGTTGAGAGATAAGTTGACAAGTATTCTTAGCTAGTAGGAGGCATCCCTTCTGGATGCTTATCTTGACCTACCACTCACAATTAAAGAAGTTCCCAACTAGTTTTGGAATGGCCTAGTTGAAAGCTTCCAAAAAAGGTTGGCTGGCTAGAAAGGGAAAATCTTGAGTAATGCTAGGAAACTCCAGCTTCTCTTTGCCTCACTACAAGGCATCTTGATGTATTTCCTATCTATTTTCAAAATCTTGGGTAGGTTAAGATACATTATTGATAAAATCTAGCAAAACTTCTTGTGGTCCGAAATTGAAGAGAAGTCAAGAATGAATTTGGTTAGTTGGGAGAAAGTCTATTGACCAAAAGATCTTGGCGGTCTAAATTTAAGAGGAACAAGAAACTTGAATAAGACCTTGTTAACCAAAATTGCCTAGAATTTGGTGAGCTCTCAAGGCATCTCGTGAAACATAATTAAGGCTAAATACCTCAAGGGATTATCTCCTCACCAATTCAATTGGGCATGTGATCTCCCCTAGGGCTCCAAGATCTAGAAAAATATGGTTAATACTAGAAAGATCCTGAAAAAGGGGTGCCACTGGATTATGGGGAATGCTAATTCTATTGATTAGTAGAAGGGTCAATTTTGATTCATGATAGTCCTCTCATGCACACTAAGTTCCTACCTCTGTGGAAGAAGTGCACCAGATTGTATGGCCCTCAGATTCAAAACTTCATTACCCCTAAAAGATAATGGGTCACTTTCTAGAACCTTGAGCCTATTGATTGGTAAATTTCTTGGGAGCTATAGGACCTTCTTCAAACCTATAGGATCCCCCTTGATCTGGTTGACAACTCCTTGACCCTTGGGAGAGTGTAAAATGAAGACTTCTTATCTATGCTACATGGGGAGATGGTTTCCTAGGTTGATTGGAAAAAATCCTTGCACCCTTGGTTCCTACGAAAGATAAACTTCTTCTGGTGGACAACTTTATGGATCAATCCTCAATATTGATAACCTACAATGTAGAGGGTGCCAACTCACTAGATATTGTATTTTATGTCTTCTAGATGCAAAATCTATTCTACACCTGCTTGTCCATTGCTACTTTGCCACAATTGTGTGGAGGGAAGTTCTTGCCCTACCCCAATGGTGTATAGAAAATGAATTGAAATAATTTATTCACTAGAACGGGCTAGCGATGCATCCTTATCTCATAAACTTATGATCGATTATCCCCCCACATGTTACTTAGCATACCTAGAAGGAAAAGAATAATAGGATCTTTAGGGAACAAGCCAATACTAGTGTGGGGGTGGCCCAAGCAGTTATTAGGCTCATAAAAGAATGTAGTGAGATCTAGCATTGGAAACCCCCTCCCCTCAAATCCCCCAGGTAGTCTAGACATGAAATGTACTTGGGCATGGAATGTTGAATCAATTGTGGCACAATTTGATAATTCTAAAGTCCAGGCTAGGAAGAATATGATATGAATCCCACTCCCTTTGTCTTAGTTCAAACTAAATTTTTATGGTTAGGCCATGATGGGTAGAACTATAGTGGGAGGTATCTCCAATAATAGTATGAGAAATATGGTGGTCGCCTAAGCTGGTAACTATGAAGGAGGCTCCAAAAATGAAGTGGAAGCTATGGAACTCCAGTGGGGGCTAAGGATTGCGAGATTTTGAGGGATTGATAAGCTTGTCATCAAGGGGGATTCTACATTTATCATTAAGGCTGCTAAGGGGGAAGGATGGAGTAGCTAGTTGATTAAACTCATAATCAAGGAAATTCAAAGGTTGTTGGAATATTACCATGACATCCAAGTGGCACACATATATTAGGAAGGGAATGGCGTGGTGGATAAGCTGGCCAAATTTGGCCATGGTGTCAAGGATTTAATGGAATGGGAGAGCATCATAATATTTCCATCATCAATGCATGTGGTGATGGAAAGGGAGCATAATTTCAAAAATGCTATATGATGAATCAAAATAGGGGGCGCGCTATCTTTTTTCCATGATGGCATGAGGACAAGATGGTCCATAAAGGGCTTGTTTGGAAGGATTGTATGAGGATATTCACTAATGTTTCATCTTCCATGAACATTGATTACTACCATAAAAGGATGTAGAGGGGGGATTTGGCAAGATATAGAAAATGACCTACTAATAATCATAAGGATAACTTATTCCCACTCTAACTTCAACTAGCATCAACCATTTATAGAGGGAAAGAGACCACTCAAACATGGCGTGAAAGATGGATTTTTGTCTTTCGAGAAACTTTGCAGAATTATGATGACTATGCATTGCCTTTTCATTTTTATCATTCAAACTTCTCATTTTATATTTCATACCTAGAAAGAGGCTATGTTGTCTGAAGATTTGGTTGTTGACCTAGGTGAAGACATGGGTGTTAGTGATTGCATAGAACCAATTTGTGTGGAGAATGGAATCTATAGTAGTGAGGTGGCAATGGTCTACTTGTAGGATGGTGGTCTCTTATACTATATGGAGGGAATGGGGAAGCATGAAAAGATTGTCTCAATGCAATTCTTTTAGACTTGGAAGGACATAAAGGTAGTTATCAATGGTATGGAATTTGAAATGTCTAAGGAAATCATTGCAAGGAATAGAGATTGTACTATGGAAGGAAAGAAATGGCAAAGTCAGGCTAATGTTAATGAGGAGCCTAGTTTGTGGAAAATTTTCAAACTCAAGGGGGAACCAATGCGAATGCGCAGAAATTTTTTATGAGAAGCCCTCCCTAAGCCTTGGGACACCATCTTCTATGCAATTATGTGATATAGCACCCTTAAGGACCCCTTTTAGGTAATCTATTATTACCACTTCCATATTTTGAATCACTTCAAGAATCTTGACCACATTTCCTTCTTTTTTCTGTTATTGCATTCATTGGAAGATTCTATTTTTAAGGCTAGCAGGAAACATGAGGAGGGTAAAACTTTCTACCTTATCCACCAGGGGCTTATGAACAAGTTGTATATCTAGCACCTAGCCCAAATCCTACCTTTTTTGGTTAACCATCTGGCTTCAGTGATCCCCCAAGTCTCCTTGGACCTTGGGCCTAGGCCTAGCCATAAGAAGTTCAAGAAAACCAATGGCCTAAAAGTCAAAATGGACCCTAAAACCAAAATCAGTCTCATAAAGTCAAACTCAAATACTAAGAAGGGTACACAGAGCATCAGGAGAACCAATAAGCACCTCCAGTTAGTTAATTTCAAGTCCCCCCCCCCAAACATGATTCCACATGTGAGTCTTTTGATAGTGATGTTAGACCCATGAGAAAGAAGAGATTACCATAGTCTACCCCTAGAGCTCTTAGCCCTTCCCATATCTCTGAGACCTTGGAGGCTACCTCAGCTAGAAGCGGGGGGTAGAAATCACTTCCTATATGAAAGAACTCAACAAAGACACTAGGAAGAAAGGGAAGCACAACCATAGCAAGGCCAGAATGGAAAGACTAGAACATTCTATGAAGGACCTAGTTGATAATCAAACTGGTATCTACCAAAAATTTGAAACATTGGTGGAGTTTTCCACCAAGGTCATGCACTCTACAGCCACAAGCTTATACTTCTTGTTGGCTAAGAAGGAGGAGAAGGATATAGGAAAATCTATTGAGAATACCTGATCCATCTATGGCTTTCTAGTGGAGGATTGGCTAAAGACCATCCTAGACAAACTGAATAAGGGGGAGGGGAAGAATGCATTTATGGATGCTGATGAGGAAAAGGAGGAGGACAAGCAAGGGCAAGAAGGGGGCAGTTAGCCCTAGTGCTAGTGTTTTGTATGTGTATTTTTTTTAATGCTTAGTACTTTAAACTTGATACCCCATGGGGTCTTAACTGTTAAGATTATGTTGATTAAGAGCAACATTTTGTATAGGAGCTGCTGGTACATTTTACAATCTTTTATGAATTTTAGTCTAAGGTACGATAGTATTGTTAATCATATTGTGGACATATTTTGGTTTTTGAAGTTTAAATATGGCATAGGATAGACAAGTAAGAGGTTACCTCTGACTATTGTTCAACCTATTTGTACTTTGTCAGCCCCCTATTCTTTTTTGGCCACTATCTAATACTTCAAAGATATTCATTTATTTCAACATTTATATATTTTCATTATATTTTATAAAATTGTTTAGTTAAAATACTTATAAATTTATTTTAAAATAAATAAATAAATAAACTAACATATACAAAATTGGCCGGAGGATTAGGTTTTAAATTTTTTTCTATTTAGTTAGTCCCCTCTATTCTTGCCATAAATGTTTACATAGCATTGTGTGAAATACATTGTATGCTTGTAAAAAAGATTGTCTTAAAGTAGTACAATAAAGCACGATTTGAATTTTATGATTTGATTCTTGTATTATCAAAACACATTCAAACAACATGAGCAAGCCATACACATTGATTATAGGACATAAGATGTTGAAAACATACAAAGCATGTGAATAACAATAAAACAAAATACTGACAATGTGACAGAGAATCAAAGAATTCGTACAATTGTCAAGCATTCGAATATGAATACCATATATATAATGAGAGTCTTGTGAGTGAAACTATGATGAAGTGGAAGTAATGGTCTACATTTCTCATAGATTAATATTTAGTTACTTTTGTTTTAGTAATCTTATTTCTCTCTTCATGCATTATGTGAAATATAGTATATTCTTTAGATTATATGTTTTGTGTTTCAGTGGTGAGAAAATTTGTCATCTGAATAGAATGGAACTTTTACTATTTTTAACAAAAGTTTTTCATTATTTTTATCACATAGAGGAATAAACGGAATTGGAAAGAATTATAAAGTTTCAAACTATTGTGAAAGAGACTTTTGAGTCTATCTAGTTCATGTAGCAACTCAATCTCACATTTTTCAACTATGCTAAAAAATGATACATTTCTCAATATTTAAGGCTCCAAAAGTCTTGTGAATAAAGAATCGTGTTCATGATTAGTGCCTCCTTAATATACATTTTTGATATGGTCCTTGAGTGTTTCAAAGAGTTATGGAGTTGTAAGTGCAATGATTCTATTAATACAATCAATTATTTGTACATTAAAAGTCATGACAATAAGTTGCATCTTGTGAAGGGGATGGAGGAAAGAAACATTAGCATCCCTTTTTCCACATGTTTTTCCAAATTTGCAATGAGTTGGCTGATCTTTTGCTCATTGAATGCAAGAAAAGGAATGACAATATGTGACTACACCTCAATCCTCTGGCAAAATAGATGCTTCCTCTAAATATCACTTGTTTTGTTCAAATAAATCAATTAGTTTGTCTCCTTTTTCCTTTTGAATCCGAATATGTTTCCACTCTTCTTATGTGATGGTAATTTATATTGGAATATTAAATGCAAAAGGTCATTTACCCCTGGAACTAAATACCCACCTACCATCCCTGATGACTTGGACAATAGTCATAAACAATGAATGCGATAGGTGAGGGAAATGCTTTTGGAAGTATGATGAAAGGAATGTTTTAGATTCATTCAGTGTATTCAGTTGAATAGATTAGAGAGTTGCAGAGCAAAGAAAGAAGAAAGAAGTTGATCAACAGATCATTCATTGCAGAAACAAAAGGAAGTTTGTGTCTTGTTTCCAGTTGCATGTGTTTCCTCTATTCATTCTGTAAGTTCATTATTGTTGGATTTTTCCTATTGAAGGAGTGATTTCTCTAGGCACCATTGTATGTAGCCATTAGAGCTGCAATTTTAAGGTTTTGACATATTGAAGTTATTCAAGTTTTAGGATTATTTTAGGGTTTTCTGGTTGAAGCCAAATGCTCCTAGATTTGTAATATTTTTAATCAAAGTTGAATAGAAAGCAAGCAGGAATACTTGAATCCATTGTTCTTCTTTTATTCATTGCATTTGAGAAATTTTTTTAGAAGCTTCAAGCTTTGGCTCTCTAGTTTTAATGGTGAAAACATTCACATTGAAATTTTTCTAAGTTATAATTTTTTCAGTTTGAGTTGAGCTCACTCGGCATCCATTGTTGCCGAGCATTTCCCTTTGTGAGCCGAGCTTACTCAGCTTCTTATTCTTATTTCAAGCTAACTCGGCACCTATTGCCTATTCCTCGACACTTTCATGTGCCGAGTAGATTGCCACTCAGCTCCTTAAAGTGCCGAGAAAATTGGCACTCGGTAATATTTAGTGCCAAGCGAAGTTTTTCAAGTTGTGAATTTTTTCTCTTATGGTATCAGAGCTTTGAGGTCCCACATCCAAAGTGAGTTAGGGAAATTTTTTCTTGGGATATTTGACATGGCAGAAGATGCATGAAAGATATGGCAGCAGCCACCACCATTCAATGAAAAAATTATGATACATGGGCAAAGAAGATGAAGACCATAATGGTTGCAAATGATTTATGAAAGTTTGTGATTAATGGATTCAATGATATGATAGACCTAGCTTAATATGCTGCTCTTACCAATAATCAAAAGAAACAGCTGAAAGAGTCAAGGAGAAAGGATGCTAAGGAATTAAGTCTTATTGAGGCAGCAATGAAAGAAACTATTTTTCCCAAGATTGCAGTAGCAAATTATGCAAAGGAAGCATGGGATATCCTTGAGAAAAACTTCAAGGGGACTGATAAATTCTATACTATAAAGCTACAGAATATAAGGAGGGAGTTTGAGAACCTTCAGATGAAGGAAAATGAATCAGTTGCAGATTTTAGTTCAAGGACCTCCAATGTAATTAACCAACTAAAGTCAAATGGAGAAGACTATCAAGAGCAGAGGATGGTGAAAAATATATTGAGGAGTTTACTTCATAAATATGACAATTTGGTCATGACCATTGAAGAGGCAAAAAACCTCACTGTTTTGACAATGGATGAGTTGATGGGTGTTCTTCAAACCCATGAGCATAGGATCAATAGATTTGCATCTTTTTCTTCCCAAGAGTAGGCATTCAAGGCTCAGTCAAATCCAAGAGGAAGGGGGAGAGGAAGAAATGACTCAGGCAGAAACCCTAGAGGTAGAGGCTGAGGAAATGGAGGACAAAGAAATGTTGTAGCAAAAAGTTAAGGAAGAGCAGATGGAGCGAGTAGCTCTCAAAATACTTCAAGAGGAGGTAAGAAAAACTACAACTCAAATAGGAGTAATGTAGAATGCCACTACAATAATAAATATGAGCATTATGCAAGTGAATGCTAGAAGAAGCAAAATGATCAGTCAAGACAAGCAAATGTGACTGATGTGAACATGGGAAGTGGAAACAATACCACTATCTTCATCATGTGTAATGTTGGTAAGAAGGAAGCCCTAAAGTTTGGTACCTCGACAGGGGATGTAGCAACTACATGAGTGGTAATGAAACCTTGTTTTCATTCATTGGAAAGAGTTTCAAATCTGAGATTAAAATGGGTAATAATGGAACCCTACCAATAGTGGGAAAAGGATCTATTATGGTCTACACCAAGAAAGGTGAGAAGAAGGGAATAAAAAATGTGTATTTTTCTCTTGGTATGAAGCACAATTTGATGAGCATTGGTCAGCTCATTCAAAATGGATACAAAGTGCTAATGGAGAATTGTTAGAGTAAATAATTAATATTTAATTATTTATTCTATTGCTTAAGTTTACTTAGGTCATGAATTTATTTAATATTTCATATTTAATGCATGTAGTGGTTAGTTGTTGACAACTCGGGAGTTTTCTCCTTTTTTAGCATATTCCACTTTTTGTGGATGTGTGCTGAGTTGTCACACTTATCTTCCAGCTTGTTCTACAAGCTTCCATGAGCTCTTTATATTCGAGCTCTCCTCTTTGTATTTTCATATCGATCATCATATCATTTCTTATTGTAAATACATTTCTTCTTGTGTTTGCATTATGATGGCTCTCATGTCCGTTTAGGGTTTTGCCCGTGCTCCATGCTCTTCCCTTCTATGGCTTCTCTTTGACAGGTTTCGCATGCAGGTGATCTTGGCATCTTCGGAGTTGGCTTTCCTCAACTCCAACATGGTATCAGAGCCTTCCTGATGCTGCTTCGTTGAAGAAATTTTGAAGCCATGATTTGAAGTCACAAACCCTAGTTTGTTTGTGCAATTTTTCTTCAAATCAGGGGATCAGCAATTTTTGGAGCACTTTGGGACAAAACGGACATCACCATTGGATCCGGAAGGCCGTTTGCAGTCAGGATTCATATAAAACTTGTCGTTTTTAGAGACAGAGCATTTTTGGCAATTTTTTGAAGAGTCCAGGTCGCTGCCGTACGGATCGTACGGACGCAGAGCGTAAAATTTTTTTAAAAAAAGGTCTTTCCGGGCGCACCATCGCCGTGCCACCATGGGGCCGCCGCCGCGCCACCCGCGCGCCGCCCGCAGCGGCCGCGGCAGGCAGCGCCGCCCGCAGCGGCCGCAGCAGGCAGCGCCGCCCGCGCTCCGCCGCGGCCCGACCTCCTCCCGGCCGCCGCCCTCCGCCGGCGGCGCCTCTCCACTTCTCAGCCCGCGCTCCGCCAACGCCCGATCTCCTCCCGGTTCCACCGCCCGACAACTCCACCTCCAGTCAGCGCCAACTCTGCAGCCCGTCAGCCGAGTAGGCCACTGCGGGGGTGACACGTGGCATGGGCGCCACATGGCACCTTGCCACGTGGACCCGCCACATCACCCCTGCCACGTCAGCACTGCCACGTGGCAATGCCACGTGGCACTTCTTTTTTGCGGTGACGGCCTCCAAGCCGTCAAATTTAATCGCGTGACTTGCTGACGTCAGCGCTGCATCAGCCCTTGCATGCACCTCTCCCGATTGCTTTTGGACCTACCTTTGGTTTTTTGGCCATAACTCTTGCATACGGAGGTATTTTTCCGATCCGAAAGAAGTGCCGAAAAGCTAGTTCCAAGACGGAGATTTTGGTGTAGGTATTTTTAGGTTTTGATGCTTTTTTATTACTCGTTTTTTCTGTTGAAGTCCAAAGTCCTATTTTTGACTCCGGCATGCATATCTTTTGCGTCCCATGTCTGTTTTTGGAAAACTTTATATATTTGGAAAGCTGGTTTTCTCATCTTTGCAGAAATGTAGTCTTTTTTCTTCTTTTTTGGGCTCTACTCTTTCTATCATAGTTTTGGCGTTTTTGCTCTATGGTGGATATTTTGAGTGTTTTAGGCCCGAGGATCATTTTCCTGGCATGGTTTGCTTTCTTTTCGGCTGTACTTTCTTTTGGTTCAGCTCTTTTTCAGTTCTGATCATTGCAGCTATCCTTTTGAAGCACTTTTCTATTTCGCACTGAGATAAATTGTCACTTTTATATTTCGGGGATCATGAACGTTGTTTTGAGTCAGTTGTACTTGCACTATTTCATGAAGCACCATGGGGGGGATTATTTGTTTGTTGTTTTAGGCATTCTCCCTTTGTCAAGTGAGTGTCCCTTCCACGACATTAGCCCATGCAGAGTCAGTTAGACTGTGTCTTTATCGGTGTCTGTACCTCTTTTCCTCTTTCCTCGTTCTTGGTTCATTTGCAGAAGATTTGGCTCACCTTCTCAGTTGCCTGTCATCACACCCTGTCTGCATTAAGGGGGGGTTATGCTGTGTTCTAATGCATCCATGGTTCGATGGTTCGATAGTGTGAACTATGTATTCAGTGGTTGATCCTATATACAAGGCGATTGCAGTGGCTGGCTACCTATGCATTTCGGTGAGATGGATCATCTACCATATAGACATGCTCAGTTCGTGCCTTCTTCTTCCATGGAGGTTTCTTCAGATCAGCAGTTTGGCAGATTTGCGACTTCTTCATGCTTCAGTGATGCTGCTTCTTCATGATCACTCTTTGTTCCTGTTTTAGGGGACAATTTCCCTAGTTGGAGACTTCTTTAGCTCTTCACTGGGTTCTTACCTCTTTTTGGGGGAGGGTTTTTCCCATGTGGTTTTCTCTCTTTCCTCACTTACAGAGGTTGCATTCTTCTTGCATTGTACTTGGGTACCTAAAATGGCCTCGTTGCCGGGACCCATTATGCATTTCATCTTAGCTTTGTGAGCTTAAGGCATTTCCCTAAGTTGCACTTAAGGGGGGGTGTTAGAGTAAATAATTAATATTTAATTATTTATTCTATTGCTTAAGTTTACTTAGGTCATGCATTTATTTAATATTTCATATTTAATGCATGTAGTGGTTAGTTGTTGACAACTCGAGAGTTTTCTCCTTTTTTAGCATATTCCACTTTTTGTGGATGTGTGCTGAGTTGTCACACTTATCTTCCAGCTTGTTCTACAAGCTTCCATGAGCTCTTTATATTCGAGCTCTCCTCTTTGTATTTTCATATCGATCATCATATCATTTCTTATTGTAAATACATTTCTTCTTGTGTTTGCATTATGATGGCTCTCATGTCCGTTTAGGGTTTTGCCCGTGCTCCATGCTCTTCCCTTCTATGGCTTCTCTTTGACAGGTTTCGCATGCAGGTGATCTTGGCGTCTTCGGAGTTGGCTTTCCTCAACTCCTACAAGAATGACAGGTGTGTCATTCATGAAAAGGATGAGAGCAAGAACCTACTTACAGTAGTTCAAATGACAAAGAACACAATGTTTCCTTTGAAGATAGAGACATGTTTCTCATCTCAAATTGGTACTACACCTCACACACAATTAGCTCTAAGGAGTGTGATTGAAGACCCTTCATGGCTATGGAACCTCAAGTATGGTCATCTTGGCTATGCTAGTTTAAATTTTTTGTCAAATAAAAGAATGGTAAAAGGTTTTCCATGAATAGGAAAGTTATGTGACAAGTGTGAGGCTTGTATTTTGGATACACAACATAGGCTTCCCTTTAATTCTAGAAATTCTAGGAGGGCTAGATATCCATTAGAGTTAGTACATACTAACCTAGTCAGTCCTATGAAAAATCACTTCCATTGGGGGGAGTACTTATTTCATGACATTTATTGATGATTTCAGTCGTAGAACATGGGTTTATGTTTTGAAATCTAAATCTGAAGCATTTGTTAAGTTTCTAGAGTTCAAAGCCTAGGATGAAAGAGAATGTGGACATTATATCAAAGTCCTAAGATCCAATAGAAGAAGGGAGTATACCTCCAATTATTTTGTAAATTTTTGCAAGAAACATTATATAAAGAAAGAGCTCACAGCCAGCTATACACCACAACAGAATGGAGTGGTTGAAAGAAAGAACATGACCATTATTGAAATGGCAAGGAGCATGATGAAAGAGAAAGGTCTCCCAATTGAATTTTGGGGAGAGGTTGTGGTAACAATAGTTTATCTAATTAACAGGTGTCCTATAAAAATAGTTCATGATAGAATTCCAATGGAAGCATGGTCACAAGGAAGATGGATAGTTGAATGCCTAAGGGTGTTTGAATGTGTTGCATATGCACATGTGCCTATAAAGCAAAGGAAACAATTGGATGACAAAGGATTGAAGTGCATCTTCACAGGGTATAGCTCAGAATGAAAGGCATATAGACTGTATGACCCATTGAACAACAAGATGATTCTCTCAAGAAACATAGAATTTTTTGAAAATCAGTAATGGTATGGACCGACTGATGAATCATCAAGCACCTCAAGTAAAGTGCTAATTATGAGTGAAGAGGATATTGATGAACAAAAAGAAGAAGGAGTAGATAGAAGAAGAGACAATCAACCTCAGTCATTGTCGAGCTCCTCTAGGCATGACCAAGTGTCAGTGTCGAGTAACAATGTAGACCAGGCTAGTTGGCAAAGCAACAGTAGTGAAGATTCTAATCCCACACTCTCCTCTTTGTTACCAAGAAAGACCAAGAGTCTTAGGGAGATATACCAAGATGAAAGGTATGTAGATTATGATGAGAGTGTTAATTTTGCATTATTTTCTCATAGTGATCCAATATATTTTGAAGAAGTTGTTAAGGAGAAGAAATGGTGTAAAGCCATGGATGAGGAGATAGATGCTATAGAAAGGAATTAGACATGGGAGCTAACCGAATTTGCCTCCAAAAAAGCAAGTGATTGGAGTGAAATGGGTCTACAAGACCAAATGCAATGCTGAAGGCAAGATTGATAGACCTGCATAAGGCAAGGCTAGTAGTTAAGGGGTATAGACAGTAGTATGGCAGAGATTATGATGAGACATATGCCCCAGTTGCAAGAATGGAAATCATATGTGCTGTCATAGCAATTGCAGCTCAGCATAAATGAAAGGTACTTCAAATGGATGTGAAGTCCGCTTTCCTAAATGGTATATTGAAAGAAGAAGTCTATGTGGAGTAGCCACCTAGTTATGAAGTTGGAGGTAAAGAAAACAAAGTATATAGATTGAAGAGAGCTCTTTATGGGCTCAAGCAAGCTCCACAGGCATGGTACAATAGGATTGACTCATATTTGATGAGCAATGGCTTTAGAAAAAGAAATGGTGAGCCTACTCTCTACATCAAGGAAGAAAATGGAACTGTGGAAATTATTTTCTTGTATGTAGATGATTTAATTTTTACTGGTAATGACAAGGCTCTGATAGGTGAGTTCAAAGAGGCCATGAAAAATGAATTTGAGATGATAGACCTTGGTCTCTTGAAGTACTTTCTAGGCATAGAAGTAAAACAAATGTATGATGGCATTTTCATCTCTCAAGAAAAATATGTATGGCAGATCTTGGAGAGATTCAAAATGCAGAATAGTAAGCCAGCTCCTACACTAATAGCTATAGGTTTGAAGTTGAGCAAGGTAGACTCTAGCAAGAGAGTGGATACAACACTATACAAGAGTATGGTTGGAAGTTTGATGTATTTGACTGCAACTTGGCCAGACTTGATGCATGTAGTAAGTCTAATTTTTAGATTTATGGAAACAACAAAGGATTCCCATTGGCAAGCGACAAAGAGGATCCTAAGGTATGTGAAAGGTACCAAGGGATTTGGAATTTTGTATACTGCAGAAAATTAATTTAAGTTGATAGGTTATACTGATAGTGATTGGGCTAGAAGTATAGATGATAGGAAGAGCACTTTCAGATATGTATTTCATATGGGGTTGGGTGCAATTTCATGGGCATCCAAGAAGCAACCTATTGTTGCTTAATCTAGAGCAGAGGCTGAGTACATAGCAGGAAATGCAATAGCATGTCAAGTTATTTGGTTAAGGAGGATCTTGATAGATTTGAATGAAAGGCAAGAGGATGGAATCATAATTTGTTGTGATAACATCTCCTCAATTGCATTGTCCAAGAATCTAGTCTTCCATGGTACAAGAAAAGACATAGAAATCAGATATCACTTCATCAAAGAGTTGGTGGAAAATGGAGATATCAAAATGGAATTTTGTAAGTCTAAGCAGTAGCTAGCAGATATTTTCACAAAGCCATTAGGCATTGGAATTTTTGTACACCCAAGAGAGTGTCTTGGTGTAGTTGATGTAGATCAGCAGTGATCCTTGTTTGTTTGGCTCGGGACAAAGGGGGAGTGTTGGAATATTAAATGCAAAATGTTGTTTGCCCCTGGAGCCAAACTCCCACCTACCATCCCTGATGGCCTACACAAAAGTCATAAATAATGAATGTAGTAGGTGAGTTTTGAAATCTAAAAAGTGGGGGAAATATTTTTGGAAGGATGACAAAAGGAATTTTTTAGATTCATTTAGTGTATTTAGTTGAAGAGATCAGAGAGTTGCAGAGCAGAGAAAGAAGAAAGAAGTTGATCAGTAAATCAGTCATTGCTGAAATAGAAGGGAGTTTGTGTCGTGTTTCCAATTGCATGTGTTTCCTCTATTCATTATGTAAGTTTGTTATTGTTGGATTTGTCCTCTTGAAGTACTGATTTCTCTAGGCACCATTATATGCAGCCATTAGAGCTGCAAGTTTAAGGTTTTGACATATTGAAGTTGTTCAAGTTTTAGGATTATTTTAGGGTTTTTTGGTTGAAGCCAAATGCTCCCAGATTTGTAATATTTTTAATCAAAGTTGAATAGAAAGAAAGGAGGCATACTTGAATCCATTATTCTTATTCTATTCATTGCATTTGAGAAGTTTGTTTAGAATCTTCAAGCTTTGGCTCTCTAGTTTTAATGGTGGAAACATTCACGTTGAAATTTCTCTAAGTTATAATTTTTCCAATTTGAGCTGAGCTCACTTGGCATCCATTGTTGCCAAGAATTTCCCTTTATGAGCCGAGCTTACTTGGCTTCTTCTTCTTGTGTCAAGCTAACTCGACACCTAGTGCCTATCACTCAACACTTTCACGTGCCAAGAAAACTGCGTGTCACTTGGCACTTTCACGTGCCGAGCAGACTACCACTCGGCTCCTTAAGGTGTCAAGCAAATTGGCACTTGGAAACAGTTAGCGCCGATTGAATTTTTTCTTTCAATTTCATGTTGTATATTTCAAAAAATTAATCTTGATGTGGAATTAATGGATCCCTCTTCTCTTCCTTTCTCCGTCACACTCGTTCAATGTTGAAATGTTTCTCTCCATTTGTGTACTAATACTACATAATTTCATTTTTGATATGATTAAGCTTTTGACAAGTTGAGTAATCATAGTTATTATAATCAAGTTTTAAAAAATTGCCAAAAATGTGTTCTTGTCAAGTGCTCTCAAAAAATGTGCTCACCAAATTGCCATTACAAGTATGTTTGTTTTAAGAAGGTGCAACCTGTGGAGAGAACTATCATATGTTACAATTGTTAAAAAAATAAATAATCTAAAATATAAATCACATAAATCACATAGGTATAGATAACGAAAAGAAAGTTATATCTAGAATATTGATCCCACACCAACCTTGATTAATAGATCTATGATGTTTTAAATATATTCATGACAATTAGAAAATTGTAATTCATTTTAAAATATAAGAATCAACTTTAAAAAGATCATTTCCTTAACTTGGTTTAAAAGTGCTAAGGATGGTAAATCGTCTATCTTGAAATTTATATTTTATATTATAAATTTTTTTATTTTTCTAAAGTTTATTTTTTCCTTTCTATATTAGTGATTGAAGAAAAAAAAACTATCTTTTTTTAGAAAGATATATGATTTTTATGTATATTTATTCATATTCTTGCTTCGATCCATGATTGATACAATTTTGTATGAGGTTGAAGAAAAAAGGTTAAAATAATTTAATTGCACAAATATCCAACTTGTAATGTGTTCAAGTATATTTTTATTACGGTTTACTTTGGGTAGATATATAAGAATGGTTTACTTTGGGTGGATATGTAAGAATATGCTCCCATACCTAATATACTCATATAAATCTAGAGATAATTTAGTTTCCTTATCTAATATTTTTTAAAAAATCTTTGTAATTATCATAGAACATAAGTAGAAATGATAATTTATAGTCATGTATGTTGACATGACTACTGTCCTACACATTCAAAAAAAAATTGATGTGACTAAACTGCTATGTAAAAATAAATATAACTTATTCTTGTGGTTGATACTTAAGTGAGTTCTTAGAAAAATATTTAATATATGTTTTTCTAGGGTACACAAGAATGATTATCAAGTTGTAATAGCTAGGGAAATGTTTTTTAAATTAGAAGAAGGTAATTCAAGAAAGTATTTTTTGGTATATGCATGTTTTTATAGAAATTTGTAACATTTTAGGGGGGTCTTTGAAACAAATTGCTAGTTTCCAGTTGTCAAACTTCCTAGAATTTTTTTTGGGGGTAAATAGATGGTTGGATAGGGATATCTCCTTTTGTATTAACCATAGTAAAATGGATAAAAATAGGTGAAAGTTCAATAACCAAAGTTTAACTATGCTACCCATATTTACTAGTAATACATTGAGACTATCCCTACATTTGATAGGGCATTGATCAAATACTAGTATATCTAAAAGAAGTTGACTGCATTAAACTATAATTTCAATAGCCTTATTGTGTACCAAAAATATTTAGTAGTTTGGTCAACATAGGTGGCTACCTTATTAGATGTACATATAAACTTTTTTTATGTATGCTTTGGAGAACTAAGTATGTACATTTGTATGTATGAGATGGAAAAAGAGAATTGTATGTGATATCATGTTGGTTTTTTTGGTATGTTTAGTAGTGGTGTGTAATAAAAAGGAAGTTGAGTGAAGTATTATTATGGTACAAAGAGAAGGTATTAGATAATTTAGTTGAGAGGTTTGGTACATATAAGTATAGGGTTTGTATCATATCTTTTTTGTCAATGATTCACATGCTACCAAGTAGAATTATTTCATGCACAATTATATACAATGATATTAGTTTCACATGTTTTCTATAAGGTTAATTATCCTGACTAATAGTAAGCAAAACCATAGCGAGAAAACTAACAATGACCATTTTATAAGAATTATGTTTTCTATTTTTTTCTCAATTTTGGTTTTCGTCTAAATTCTAGTGTTAATGTGTTTATGATTTTGTGTTTTGTATTTTTCTCAATCTTAATTACTTGAATAGTTTATGTGTGTAGTAGTTTAGTAAAAGTTATAGAATTTGATTCTAATTAACTAATTCATCATATTCCTCCCCCTGTCTTATTCAACTTGTTCAGAAATTGGTATCAAAGTTTGGACCCTTGGATATAGAGTTTAACCGCTTGAGGGAGAACTTGGTTATTTGAATAGATGGAAGGAGGATACTTTGTTGATGAAGATGGAAGATAATTATGAGAAAAAAACCAAAGAATGAGGATTTGACACAAAACCTAAATGAATAAAGTTTATTTATCTTAAAGGTGAGGGATCAAATGTTGGTGTTCAAGAAATACACAAGGGAATTGGTTAGGAATAAAGGAGTCAAAAGAAAAGGTGGAAAACTATAAAGGGTATATAATGATAAGAAATATACTAGGGATGTCATCAAATATTGTTTAAATAACAAAATGGAATGTTAGATCTTAGACAGAAGAATAATTGAATATCACATTAGAAGAATGAAATAAATCTGAAGAGAAAATCAAGGACACCATCATGATGAAGTCAAATAAAAATAAAAATAAAGATCTAAATCAGGAATTAAAGAAGCTAGGATATGAAGCTCACATGTGAGAGAGAAGTGATATTTTGAATTAGTTCCTGGAAAAATCAAGAAGACAAGAAAAGATTGGAGTTTACCAATACATGTTCAAATCATACAAATAAATGAAAAGAAAAAGAAGTTAAAGCTAAAGAAAAGTTTAAGGTACCTGACAAGATCAAGAATCGAAATACATCTACGAGATGAATTTTGGTAAGGTAACTAAATGATCAAAGGTACTTATCTTTTGACATTTATTTTTAGAATTTTTAGAATTTTGGTGATAAGGTTGTTAAATGCAAGATTTGGAAAAAAACAAAAAATTCAATGCTTAAATGTTTATAAGGTTGGCCATAAAGAGAATCAATCTAGAAGTTAAGTTTCTAATGTCATTAAGAAAAGAAGAATAAATTATGCCTTTCCTAGGAATTTTAATATATGTTACAATTATGGTTGCAAGGATAATCCATGCAGATCAGCTGAGAGGAATGATAATTATTTTAAATGTGACCTTAGATTTGTCAATATGTTGATGCATTCAAATCTAGTGATGCTTTGATGAATATTATAAATGGAAATATATAAATCAATTCCCATACTCAAAGGTAATACTATTTGCAACTATCTTGTCCATAATATGGTGGATAGTAAAATAATGATTGCATTTATTTCAATTAATTGATGTGAGCAGTACAACTAGGTTGTGTTTGTGATATTTTATTTTTGGTGGAAAAGGAAATTATGATGGTTCAT